>JAAHCF010000182.1:0-55704 GCA_038367545.1 Beauveria asiatica | reverse complement strand
AAAAAAAAAAAAAAAAAAAAAAAAAAAAAAAAAAAAAAAAAGGATTAAAAAAAAAAAAAAAAAAAAAGAGCAAAAAAAAAAAAAAAAAAAAGGCAATTCGGTTGCTCCTACAAAGAGGGTGTCATATGCCCGTCCTGGCTCCAACCTTGGCCCGCTTTGGCACACGTCCTGGCCATTTGGCCAGCGCATAATAAGTTGGCACGATTCATTCGCTGGCGGCGATTTGATGCCAGACGCCCAAACGCATTTCCCCTGCCGACCAAGATGAAAAGGGAGACTGGAATGCGCAATAGTCCAAAGGCCGAAACAAGACGATCACTTTGCCCTTATTCCTCAAACAGATTTCACGGGCGGCTAATTTGGTCCTTGAGGGGGGCGGCGGATGGTGGGCAGGCGACCAGCTCTCTGATTGGCAAGACGGCGCCGAAACAACCTCTGGTTATTTACCAGTAATATCTCCTTTACCTGAAATCATGGTTATTGGCACAGATACAGGATTATAGGATTACAACTATGAAATACTTGGCTGATAGTGGCGGCACAGTGCTCAGCTGCCCCAGCTCAGCTTCTTTGTTTTAGCGTGACAAGCATCACGCAACACCCGCAGAGGTTACAGGACATGATGTTTCTGATACAAGCCTGCACCCCGCGCGGGCGCCCGGTGCACCAACAAGAGGATTCAAACAGGTTCGCAAGCCAAGGTTTTTGCAAACCTCTGTCCATCAATTATTACCTGCATTTCTCCCACAGCGCACAAGAACCGCCGCCCCAGGCTCTTTTTCCTCCCCATGCTCGGCGCCGTGCGTCTTCCCCGGGCGCTGTCAACTGCCGTCTACCGCACCACCCCCATGCTGCACCAACCACACAAGATACAAGCCCCGAGATCGATCTGCGCAGCCATCCGGGATGCTGTTGGGATATACTTGCCTGCTGAGGGCAATTGCCTGCAAGAGCTGCCAAAGAAAAAAAAAAAAGAAGAAGAAGAAGAAGAAGGCAAGCGAGCCAGGCCAGTCGGCAAGCAGACACCGTTTCTCCCTTGTCACACTGGTGGTTGGTGGAGAATCGGTTCATCTTTTGGTGATGAAGACTACCTACCTAGGTACCTAGTTAGTTGGTTTACTGCCCTGGCTTGCGGAAAGATGACCAGCAAGTCGTGCGCTCTTGCCTTTTTTTTCCCTTCCAACTTTTGAATCTGTGTAGTTGACGCAAACAGCTACCCATTGCCCTATACGCGTACAAATCTACACCTTGGCCATGAATATATCCTCGCTCGCTTGGCCGGCTGCGCGGAGGCTCCCCAGATGGGCCGCATTTGGGTCGTGGTGGTGGTCAGCCACAAAGCCTTGGTTCGGAACCAAATGGTTTTGCGACCAGGGGGGGCGGTTTCCCAGCATATATCATGTACTCCGTATACATTGTGTCTGTATCAATAGACCTTGCCAGAGTCTTATTAGACAGCAAGGGGCATATGGATGATCAACCCAAGACATGGGCAGCAAGCGTCTTCTCGCACAAAAGACGAGGGGCGCCATGATGTCGCCGCTCGAAGAAGGGGCAGGTCGCACAAGAAGGAGACTGTCAAAGGCGAAGGCGGCTCTTTTTGAATCTGCGACATGGCCTGTAACCTGGCGTTTTCTTGCCGACGGGGCTCGCTCAGCATTTCTCAGGCTTCAATATCGCATGCTGAAATCAAGAAAAAGACAAAGTTTCTCCGAGGCAGAATCAGCAGCAGCAACAGTCAGAAAAGGTAGGCCATTACAGAAACTCTTTGGCGCCCAGCCCGTCATGCCACCAACGAAGCGAATGGCACTCGATGTGCATTGCGCACCAATCAACGCCGCTTGTTGGGGCTAGGCTGTTTGATAAAGAGTAAGAATTCCCAGGCGGCCGCCTGCATTGCAACCGTTTTTTTGAACCAGCGGTGTCCTCTCCCCGGGCTGCTGTCTGGCAGATACGATATCGAACAGAGGACGAATGACTAGTAGCCCTTGCCCAGATGACCTCTTTTGCGACAAGGGGACCACATTGCTCGTGGCTCAATCCTGGCGAGCCCAGTTGTGGCGGTTGAAGAAAAAACGTGCCAGCAAAGCAAAATCCTCTACCAGTAAATAGTTACGGGGTTCCCGTCCGGCTGCGCGTCGAGTTGCACACAAGCAAGGCTGGTGCTAAATAAATACATCCGGGTCTTTGTTGGACGGGTATTTTGCGCTTTCCTCCTCTCCTTGGTGATGATTGCGTTTCAAGCACTTGATGCTCTCTGCCAGCCATTCGTCTTCGTGATTAGCATCACCTCGCCCTCGTGCTGTGATACGCGGTACACGACAGCGCTACTATCTACTAGATATACCATCTGGTGTACTTTTCGGCTTCTTTTGTCCATGTTCCTCATACGATATGATGCGGTTCCGTCATGGACCGTGGGATGGTTTGGCGCTTCTCAACCAGCCACTGCCAGACACTAGATTGTCCTTCTAGTTACCTGTCAACTTGCCTGTGCGCGATAGACCCATGGCTTCATTATCAACCCCGTCATAAGCATCACCGTCTCAAATCACATAAACCGCTGCGGACCCTTGCATGCTGTCCTTGCCCCGCTCATCCTTGACCGCGATCTCTACATACAGGCTACAGACTATTGCAGACCACTTTTGCGACAGGGTCGGCTGCACCCTGTCAATCTTGGTTTGCGACGAGTCGCCTTGTTTCTTCTTTGCGTCGCGACACATTACTACTCGTGACCACTTTTTTTCCTTCTCGCTACCCGACAATGTTCGTTTCTCGCTGCCCAGATGCCAACAACATGGAATTCAGATACTGCATTAGCTCGACAAGTCTGCACAAGAGACCACTACGTCTGTCCAACCATTGAACCTGTGGTTTCTCCCGCCCCGCCAAAAAGGGCTCCGGGGATGCAGTTTCCGCCCAATTAATGTGAATGGGGACTTTTCGGCGGCGCCAGGAGGGCACTGGGCTTGACTTGGACTGCATCTTGGCCTGGTGGCTTCGTCACCGCTCTCGTCGAAATCCCCGCACGCTGCTGCTCACATTGATCAAGAACTGCGCCGTATGCACGCACTATTGCATGATTAGCCTACTTGCCCAAGGGTCACGCTGCCTTTGGAAGTGGACTGGGCGGCTTTTTCTTCTTGTCTGTTCTTTTGTTTTCGCGATTCTAATTTGGTCTAAAGGGGCCGCCACGGAGAAAATTAAGCTACCTGTAATATCCGGTGGAAATGAGAATCCAGGGCTACCAATATCGACAGTAGCATTTTTCCACCAGTGGGTGCAAATCAAACTCATCGCCACCTGGATTAACAGCAGTACGCAGTGAATATTAAAACAAAGAGGTCCCCATACACTTAGCTAGGACCGGTGGGCGCGCGCAGAATTGAATCTTGCTGGGCTCAATGTGAGGCTTGGCAGCCGCTCGAGGGACTGACCTTGTTTGTGTGCGTCGCGTTGCCTGCAAATGCTATCGCGGTCTATGTGGAATCCTTTGCTCTAATCATCGCAAAATTGACATTGTTGCTAATATCGCGCGCGCAAAAATTGATACGAGTCATCACTAGATGAGTCAATCCGGTCAACGTCTCTCTGCTACGCATACCAAGAGTCGTCGGCCAGCAAGCCATTGCGCGCGCGTGAAGCCCGGCTGCGACAAGATCAAAAGGTTCTTGATATTTGCGCCACGGCCCTTGCTCTGCCTTTTTAAGGTTTTCGGCCTCGCTAGCCAGTATCGCGCCATGACACAGTTGGGTGGAGGGCCGCGACGGTGCAGACGGATACTTGCGCAATGGCGTGCGCGAACCTGCGCAGCAACAAGTTTTTTCGTCGCGCACGGCGCAAAACGGCGCAAACATGGTCATTGAGCCTGTCAAGGTACAATTGGCAGTCTCGCGATCGCTTGCGACGCGATGCGACCAGCCGACGTTCCTCCCTGACTGCCTGCGCAGATCTTGTCTCGGTCCATTGCGACGAGGCCAGAATATCTACCGAATTACTCTTCGTATTCGCGCTGCACTACGCGCATACTTGAAAACAGGCGCAAACGGTTCTGCGCAGGCCAACTGTAAATTCCAGTCGATAGAGACCGTCTTTACTATTTAACCAGTACGTCTTGTGCGACGTAGCGCAACGTTGCGCAAACCCGTAGCCGCCCGGGGCTCGGGCTCCCAATATGGGGGGAAGGGTCCATCAAGGGACATGCGCAAACAGGCAAATGACAAACGGGCGATGAGCTCTCGCACGATAACGCGATGCTGGGGAAGCGGGTTGCAGACTGCAATCTCAGAGACTCACTATCACGGAGGATTCGTCGCGAGTGGTTCACAGAGGTTCTCGGGCTTTTGTTTGGTGAGATTGCGCGAGGCTGGGTGTGTGAGTGTGTGGGCCACGGGTCAAGGTCACTCAGTACGTGGCGAATAAAAAGAGAACATTAGACAAAGGTCCAGGGATCTTGACTCTTTGCGCACGTCGAGACTGGCGAGCGATCTATTGGCCTTGAGCTTTCGGGCACGGAAACGCACTATCGGATGACGTGGGAGGTAGGGACGGTGAGGCGGAGTAAAAGGTAGGATGGAGGCTTTGTTGGCGGCTTCGACCCCTCCCTCCTCGACGACGTCTGCTGGCGTCGGTAGGAAGGACGGCCAGCTTTGACATGGAGTGACACGAACCGCTGGAAGAAATTTCAGAGGAGACACCCGTCTATCGTAGGTGTGCGCGGTTTCCTGTTTCCGACAGCTTTTACGGTTGCGAAGAGTTGACGTAGGGTAGGCGCAAGATCAGAGGCTACATACATGGGCTCGATGAACGCGACATCGGCGATCCTGGCGCGCAGATGCGCAGCGCATATTTCGCCTAACTATAGCTGATAGTCACAAAGCAAGATAACAGTGAAAGAGAAAACTAGCCTTCACCCGATTCAGATATGCTGTTGTCAGTAAATTCGCCATGACGGCATGCGCGGAGGGGACATTGATACACTCCACTTGCCGAGTTCTCGAAACGAGCCTTTTTGCTGTCCTCGGCGGCTAACGGGATGCGAATGTTTCGCATGTCAACTGCAGCACATCGATTGGCGCAGGTCATTCCGTACGAGTAAACCAGTAAAGAGAAGGAGGAAAAGGTCGAAAACCTACCCATCCATCATTCTACGATGCGGGATGATGGGGGTTTGTGCGCGTCGACACATGCTTTTATGCATATGCTCTTTTCCACCATCTGCCGCGGCCGCCCGCTCGAGCATTTCACAGTGCGAATTCCGAATTTACTGCTAAAGGTCTTGGCTCAGATCACGTGCGAGCGTGATTGTTTGGCGTCGATGTGGGTCCAAGCCACGACGCGGATGCTCAGGGGACAACTGTAGCCACGCCAGCTATACCACCATCCAAAATTATGCCGTGAAAATTGTTATTCTGTTATCGCGAAATAAGTGCACTTCTTAATCTGTACTGGACTAGATTATACAGTGGTGGGTTGCTGCTGTGGCGCTTATTCAAAGGATACAGAATCGAAATGCTGCACGGTGGTGAGACGCGACGGGCCGCAGCACAGCTCCCGATATGGACTAGTTTCGGTGTAGGTGTCGTTGTGCCGGCCACCACCGCTCTTGGCAGCCGTTTGTTTCGGCTCATGGTTAGTCAGCTTCAGAAAACCGTCATCGCCGTGACGACCAGGTCCTCGTCGCCCTTTTTTGGCCTGGCGCGCGCTGGAGCCACAACGAGATCTGTGCGCCGCATACCAGATGTTGTGCTGCTTTATTATTTTTAGTTAGCTTCCCGGGCAGAGAAAGTGTTGGAGCAAGCAAAAATCCCTTGCAACCCAAGGAAGCTTTCAGCAAAGCTTTCGCAGTGGCTATTTATTATTATTGGACGAGACGGTAGCAGACTTGTCTCCCACTCCTCTACGAAGCACCAAGCTGGCAGACCTCCTGCTCACCCCGCCTACTCAATGGCCTGTCTGGCCCCGCTTGTATCTCTACACTGTGTTTTGCTGTCATCGGTACCTACCTACCGGCTCCTCCGACTTGTAGGTAATACTGGTAAACAAATAAACAACATTGCACTCGGCCGCTGTGTACATTACATGGGACCAGGAACATGTCATCTCGTACTTGTCCCTTTTTCGTATCAATACTCGGCTACTTCTCTCCCTTTTTCTCCTCTTTCCCCTTGCTTGGATAACAACCCGGTACTAAGTACCTTTTTTAATTTTGGCCAAAAACTGCGTTGCCATCATTTTCTTCTTCCTTGTCGTCCCGCGCATTCCCCGGTACATGCTCATCTCTGCTGTTGCTGGTGTAATCTCTTTGCCCCCCAGAGCTACCCAATTCGACTCTTTGCGCGTCTGTCCCATTTCGACTTTTTGCATCAGCATCTATCATTTTGGTCTCTTCGTCTTGTTTAGCTCCTCGCTTTTTTTTTTTGCATTCGTCGCTCAGCTTCTCCTCGCATCGAAGCGATTGCGACTCTCTGTTTGGCGACCGGTTATCTTTTTGGCTGTTTGTTATCAGGCCGGCCCTCTTTAGCGTTGTCGTCGGAAGCTACGCCATCGTCTCGGAAATCGTGCGCCGGCCCAATTCGCGTCGACGCTTCTACATCACAAAAGGAAACCACAGGAACGAACAAAGAAGGAAATAGAAAAAGGCCGATGAAATAGAATCGCTCTTGCGATCCGTCAGTTCCGCGAGACCGCCGGGACGCTCCCATCTCGCATCCGTTGGCGGCAATCGCAGCTCCGCAAGTTGAGACTGTTGTCCCAGAGCCGAAATCACACTGCCTGGCAGCTGCCAAACAACATGGACACTCGGGTGAGTTTGCTCCAAACGTGTTATCCTCTCCCACCTTGCAATTTTTTCTTCCCACTTCTCGCCTCGCCATTGACGGCAATTGTTACCGTCTTTATTATTTCATTTTATTCCGACTTGTTCTTCCCGTTGCAGCTTTGTCTGCCTTGCTTTCTCGTTTATACCCCCTTTGCGAGCATCTTGGTTGCGAGTACTAATAACATTGCCTTTACGATTTGTAGCAGCGTTTCCGACCCCTTGCTTCCGAGAAGAACATTGTACCTAGCCTGCATCATCGTCACAAGTCTACCGGAAGTCTTGCCGGCATGGTGCACGCCGCCACCGCTGGCTTTCGCGGGCCGGCCAAGCGTGCTGCCTTTGGCGATGTCACCAACAACATGTCTAGGCACTCTGCTGCCCATCATGACGCCAAAGCTGGCCTCAAGGCCCAGCCTGCCACGGTGTCGGTGCTCGGTCCCATTGGTTCGAACCTGAATAAGGAGAATGCCGCATACAGCAAGGAATCCTTGACTCGTGCAGCTCCCCGGCACGTTGCTCTTGGAAACAAACCCATCAAGCCGCTCTCTGAGAGTCAGTCAATCCAGGCACCAAAGCCTCCTCTTCACCAACATAAGCACTTTGCCCAGCAAGATCACAATGCAGCTTTAGACCTGCATCCTACACGAATCTGCAGGGAAAGCCAAGATCAGCTCTCTGCTCTCGAAGCCAACACATCACACGCTGCAAAGCAACCTCGACACTACAAGAGCCAGCCCCAGCTTAAGCCCCAGCAGCCCTCCCTGCGTAGAACGCAGAGCAAGTTTTTCGAAAGAATTGATTACGAGTCAACACATTTCGACATTCCGGAAGAACCTGAGCTTGCCGAGTTGCACGTTCCTGCTCTCGAACAAGCGAGCGGCCACACCGTCTATTTCGAGACGGGCCCATACCACATTGACTCTGAATCACAGCACCCAGTGTACGCGGCTGAAGCAATGCCACTCGCGGCTAGTGGCTCTGCTCTGGCCGAGATTCGGCCCACCACGAGCCATTCGTTTAAAGAATCTTCATACCCTGCCCTCTCCGAGCCCGAGGAGTGGGATGAGGAAGAAGACGAAGAATACGACGACCAAGATCAAGCCTACACCACTGCGCATAGTTTCCGATCAAGAGACTACACCACTGTTGGTGCCACAACGCTGCTCGCTCCCCGTCTGACAGCCCGTGTTCAACGGGAGCTGGAGGAGGCTAGACTTGAGGTGGAGGAGTCGAGATTTGCTGCCGATTTTGAAGAAGAAGCTTGGGACGTCAGCATGGTGGCGGAGTATGGTGACGAAATATTTGAATATCTGCACGAGCTCGAGGTAAGTAGACGTGACGATACGGACCCAGACGGTATGACTGAGCTAACCGCTCAGCAGATCAAGATGCTCCCCAACCCCCACTACATGGAGATGCAAACAGAAATTCAATGGTCAATGCGATCGGTTTTGATGGACTGGCTGGTGCAAGTTCACAGCCGTTTTGCTCTCCTACCCGAAACGTTATTTCTCACCGTCAACTACATTGACCGCTTTCTGTCGTACAAAATCATCTCGGTCACGAAGTTGCAGCTGGTTGGCGCTACCGCGTTGCTCGTGGCATCCAAGTATGAGGAAATCAACTGCCCGTCGATGGATGAAATTGTCTTCATGGTCGACAATGGCTACTCCCCCGAGGAGATTCTCAAAGCTGAGCGCTTCATGCTCAGTATGCTCAACTTTGAGCTCGGCTGGCCCGGCCCAATGAGCTTCCTGCGCAGAGTCAGCAAGGCTGATGATTATGATTTGGACACGCGTACGCTGGCCAAGTACTTTCTTGAGCTCACCATCATGGATGAGCGCTTTGTAGCCTCACCACCCAGCTTTCTAGCAGCTGGTGCGCACTGCTTGTCGAGGTTAATTCTGAACAAGGGTGACTGGGTACGTGCGACAGATGCAATCGCGCCATGAGTTACTAACATGGATTGACAGACCAAGGCTCATGTTCACTTTTCAGGCTATACCTGGAGCCAACTGAAACCACTGGTGACGATGTTGATCGAATGCTGCGAGCACCCCCGTTTACATCATGCGGCGGTCTACGAAAAGTATCGCGAGAAGAAGTTCAAAGAGGCTGCAACGCTTGTGCAGCTCGCTCTGGATCGTGGGTTCACACTGCCGCAACACACTGCGCCTATGCGGGCGTTAAAGTCTCAAATCGTGCAACCGCACGACACTATGGAACATTTACAGTATACTAGCGGGTTTTTACCGCCAATTGAGGGATAAAGGTTGTTTCGGTGTTCCGGATTCGGTCTGTTTTGTCTTTGACAATTTTTAGTGTAGTTTGTGTATCATGACTTGCATGAGGCTCGCTTGCGAGATGAAAATTTCTCTAATGGCTCAAAATACTTAATTCGACGAGAATGTCTTATGAAAATAGATAAAAATGGCAAATTGCTATTGCATTTCATTTTGTTTGTCTTTTGACGTTATTCGATGCCGCTGACTTTTTGGTCAGCCCTGCCGCTTTGCGCCTCTTGCCGGAGCGGATGGCCCAGGTAATAACCGAAGCGCGGTAGACGGCCAACTGCTGCTGTCCTGCAAACAGATGCCCTGTCGAGATGCAGCCCTACTATCTAGGTAGGTACACACTACATTTTAGACGCTGGTTGGGTGTGACGTTGTATGGTCCGACGTCGCATGCAGATGGGCTACACGAGGCGCGCAGCGTTTGACGGACGAACCGCGCGGGTCGTACTGTGGCTGCATAATGTATCTATATCTCTACAGAGTGTTTTGTGCCGGTCTTCCCTTGGCATCTTTGATACGTATTTTTGTTGTTGTCATTATTGTTCATTCTTGGGTGCGCCACGCCCGCAGATACCCAAGAGTGGTGGAAATAAGCGGCTGATCTTATAGCCGGAGGGTCCGACGCCCGGTATTTTCCTAGGGACAGGGTACGCGAAGGTGACCAAGGTAACAATACCTCGGTGTGCCATCTCTACTCGGACGGACATTTTCTGCTAATCACTACAACTGCATCTTTTCAATCAAAGATTTACCCAGACCGAGGCCACTCTCCCCGCGCCTATTTACCGGGACTCGCCGTTTTGGTGCTTGTTCGGTGTGAACCTTTGTGGGCAGCGCAAAGAGGTTAATTTTCGTGGCGGTTCGCGTGGGCCTGTGGCTAGTTGGTTCCGCTGGGCGGATGGCGGACAAGACGGAGTAAGGTGGCTGCAAAAGCCACAAGCTTGACACACCGAGGCGGCCGTTTTTTCTTACATTGTCCACCACGAGTGACGGGGTTCACTTTTTTCTTCTTCTCTTGTTGTATATGTGTCACAATGTTTGTTGCCAGCCCACCTCAAGAGGACCCCGCAAACAAGGCCAACGGTGCGACTTACGCAGGCTTATCCCGCCCCGTCCGACATTCTCTCGTAAGCCGTGGCCTGGGAGCTGGGGCGCGCTGTAGTGGGTGCTCCAGCGCCTGTAGTAAGAGGTAAAATAATAAGCGGGCTCAGTCGGGGTGTGGTTGGTCTTGTGATGGGGTACCTGCGAGGTACCTCTTGTTCAGGACACACTTGGTCGAAAGACAGTGAGCGTTGCTACGTGTAGGCACATGCCGCCGAACGTCTTTTTAAAGGGGCGTTTGGAGGAGCCGAAGCCACTAAATATTTTTAGGGTGCATTTCGGCATCACAGGGGGGACCAAAGCGCCCCAACTAAAGCAAGGGCCCGGGTCCAGGTACCTGACTGATGGAAGGTTTAGAACAACGGGCCAGGCTTTTGCAGTTATTAGACGCAACACTACGAGGTACTTTCGCGGTACCTTTGGCCAGCTCAGCTAGTCTCTTCCCGAGCCATTACCGGTCCGCCGCGCGCTCCGACTTGTCCCCGATTTTGGTACTCTGAATTTCTGTCCCCAAACGCCGTTTGAAGGTTGTTTCCTCTCCCCCAATTGACCAAACTTTTTTTTTGTTTGCTCAGCCAGATCTTCCACGCCCCCTTCTTTTCCTGGATTACGAATTTTTTTTATCCTTGTATCCTTGCAACTCCTTTGGAATTGAGAGTCGGCACATCAGTCATGGCGAAAACGGCATCCGCAGTCAAGGAGGCTGTTAAGGAGACGGTCCTCGGCTCCGACGACGTCGCTGGACCGTCCTCCCAGAGCAAGGCGCGCTTTACGAAAAGGGCCGTCAAGGATGAGAATGGCGAGCTATTCATGGGTCCGGACGAATTCATCAACGCCGTGGCTCCTGAAAATGAGGACTTTGTAAGGCTTTCCTGGTTTTCTTGTCACCGTCTTTTAGTCATTACCCCCGTTTGCTGTTGCGCGCAGGGAGTCGCGCGCTTGCTACTACAGACGAAGAATTTGCGCAGGCGAGGAGAGGACACGGAAAAAGAAAAGGATACCCACGATTGAACACGTCTTGCTAACTTATCGTCTACCAACGTAGCACAAAATCCGCCGCGAACAGTACTTGATCCTGTTCCGTGTCGCCGACCGCCGCGGCCAGGGCAGGGTCTCCCTCAGCGACTGGCACGTCTTTGAAAACATCCTTGCCAAACCCGACGCCGAGTACGAAATCGCCTTTCGCCTCTTTGACGTGGAGCGCACCGGTAACGTCAAGTACGACGACTTTCGGCGCCTCTACGAGCTCAACAAGGGCCCCGAGAACATCCCCTTTGACTGGGACTGCGAATGGGCCAAGCTCTACATTGGCAGTCGCTCCAAACGCCACAACCTTGACTACCCTCAGTTCTCCCAGATGTTGCGCGGGCTCCAGGGCGAGCGCATCCGCCAGGCCTTTCAGCTCCTCGACAAGGATGGCGACGGCTACATTGAGCCCGACGAGTTTGAGCGCATCATCCTCGAGACCTCCAAGCACAAACTCTCCGACCACCTCCTCAACAACCTTGACACCCTCTGCAACATCTCCAAGGGCACCAAGATCTCCTACGCGAACGTCCGCGCCTTCCAGAACATGATTAAGGAGATGGATCTGGTCGAGCAAATTGTCCGCCGCGCCGTCCGCGGTAGCTCCGACGGCAAGATCACCCGCAGCGAGTTCCTTCACGAGGCCGCCAAGGTCACGCGCTTCTCCCTTTTCACCCCGATGGAGGCCGACATTCTGTTCCACTTTGCCAGCCTCGACGAGCCCTCGGGACGTCTCGGCCTGCGCGACTTTGCCAAGGTCCTTGACCCCTCGTGGAGGACCCCGGCCGAGTCGCTTGACGAGGCTCTGACGGTTAAGGCCACCAAGCCCGCCGATGGCAGCATCCTGCACAGCATCGCCCAGTCTGCCTACAACTTTGGTCTCGGCAGTTTGGCTGGTGCTTTTGGTGCCTTTATGGTCTATCCCATTGATCTGGTCAAGACCCGCCTGCAGAACCAGCGTGGTGCTCAGCCTGGCCAGCGTCTGTACAAGAACTCAATTGACTGCTTCCAAAAGGTCGTCAAGAATGAGGGCTTCCGTGGTCTCTACTCTGGTGTCCTACCCCAGCTGGTCGGTGTCGCTCCGGAAAAGGCCATCAAGCTGACTGTCAATGACCTCGTCCGCGGCCACTTTACCAACAAGAAGGGTGAAATCAACCTCTGGGCTGAGATCTTTGCTGGCGCCAGTGCTGGTGGTTGCCAAGTCGTAAGTGATAGAGGCTCGCTCCTCGTACAATTCTAGCTAACGCATCCAGGTCTTCACCAACCCTCTTGAAATCGTCAAGATTCGCCTCCAGGTCCAGGGTGAGGTCGCCAAGACTGTCGATGGCGCCCCCAAGCGCTCTGCCATGTGGATCGTTCGCAATCTCGGTCTCGTCGGCCTCTACAAGGGCGCCTCCGCCTGTCTGCTCCGCGACGTGCCCTTTTCCGCCATCTACTTCCCGACCTACAGCCACCTGAAGAGGGACTTCTTTGGTGAGAGCCCGACCCACAAGCTGAGCATCCTGCAGCTCCTCACGGCCGGTGCCATTGCCGGCATGCCCGCCGCCTACCTGACGACGCCCTGCGACGTCATCAAGACTCGTCTCCAGGTCGAAGCCCGCAAGGGTGAGGCCCAGTACACTGGCCTGCGCCACGCTGCCAAGACCATCTGGCAAGAGGAGGGCTTCAGGGCTTTTTTCAAGGGGGGCCCCGCGCGCATCTTCCGCTCGTCGCCTCAGTTCGGCTTCACCCTCGCTGCCTACGAATTCCTACAAAACGTCCTGCCTATGCCCGGCGGTCAAAAGGCCGAGCTTCCCAAGATCACCAGCGGGGCCTTGGAGGCGGCTCCCGTGCAGGACACGACTCCCTTTGGCCGCAGCCGCAACGCGCTCAAGATTATCCTCGATCTCGACGAAGACTTTGGTCGCGCCAAGCTCCCCAACGAGCAGGGCTGGAAGACTCTGCCTCGCGCCATTGGCGGTGGCGGCGCGTCTCAATAAATCCGTTTCTTTCCACCTGAATGGTATTCGATAGCGAAAAGACCTTTTTTTTTTTTCTGCGCGACGGCAAGAAGAAAACTCATGGGGTAGATGCGTGTGAAAAAAGATGAGCCGGAAACTTGTTTCCTTTGTTTGGGCATTGATGATGCAAAGTATGGCCTTTTTCTCTTCTTCTTTATATTTTTATTCTTGCATCATATCTGATTTTAGAACGGCGTTTTTTTTTACTCGGATACAAAGAGGGCATTGCGGCGCATCCGATGTTTACAGTTCCCCCCCGTACTCTCAGTCTCTCTTGTTGCGCGTTTCTCCCCTTGCTAGATTCTGCTAGATTCTGTTTCTGCGCGCCTTTTTTTGCCAAAGCCCGAGCCACCGAGTCATGTACAACAAAAGAAGGAGAGGGACAAGAATTTCTGATGAATAGATAAATCGGTAGAATGGCGAGAGAAAAGAACAAACCAGAGAATAGATAGACAAAACACACATATTACGAAATTAAAGATGATGGAAGCTGGTTGTGACGGATAATCTGCCAGTATGGACAGTTGCGGATTGATGTGAATTTTCTCTGATATCATGATATATTACGCTTGTTGGGCGAGTGCCGACTCCTTGACTCAACCTATGTCGTTGATAAACGCCACTTCTTTTCGATTGCCAATGACCAGCGGATCCACCATCAGTATTCATAGTTGTATAGATGAGTGTCTGGGAGAATTTTGCGTTTGCTGCAATCTGATAATGGGGACCCGTCAATGTACACTTGTTTCAGTAAGCTAAATGACTGATGAGCAAAATGTGACGGCAATACACATCAGTCTCTTCACGGAAGGGTTTCAAGAGAGCGAAACGATGCCCGCCTGGCGCTTCCCGGATCTGTGTGGCTTCTCGACCCCAGCGGCGCCGGTCCTGTTTCGCGCGAGTCGTT
This sequence comes from Beauveria asiatica, assembly GCA_038367545.1. Classification (NCBI taxonomy): domain Eukaryota; kingdom Fungi; phylum Ascomycota; class Sordariomycetes; order Hypocreales; family Cordycipitaceae; genus Beauveria; species Beauveria asiatica. The sequence goes on along the minus strand of JAAHCF010000182.1, from coordinate 41,553 downwards.
ACGGCCTTGCGACGGAGAAGCCGCAAGAGGGCACCGTGTGCGAGCCGGCATCCAGGCCGTTTGAGGAGTGTTCGTTTTTGAGAAGCAGCTGCCATGGACGCGGGGATAGTGGAGGGAGGCGATGCGGGATAGTGGAAGGAGGGACCCCGGAAAGAAGATGGGGAGCTGACTGTATAAGACAGAGGAATCCGCGACCAGAGTGGGCGACTGATGTACACCCGTTATTCTTTTACACGCGCCGAGGGCGACACGACACAGCGCTCATTACCTAGGCCCAATGGCAGACTCGAGTCTTTCACCTCGCCATAACCTCCCGTCTAGCATCGCCGTATTCTTCCTCCGTCTCCGCAAACGGCACCGCCTTGGTACCCGGCGGGCTACGCATCAAGCGCGCCAGCCACTCGACGTACTTTTCGAAGCCCGTGGTGCTGCCGCGAATTGTGAGCCCCCGCACGCCGCGGACGTCCTCGAGCGTGGCCAGGTTCTCCTTGCCGGCGCTGAGGAAAAAGGTCTGGACGAGGCGGATGTGCAGCTCCTCGGCGCCGGCAAACGCGGCGGCGGCGCGGCGGCGGTCAAACCCCGGGTCGCAGTCAAGGCGCAGCGTCAGGTGAAAGCGGCGGATGCGCGGCAGCGGCGCGGCGGCGCAGACGGGCGTGTACCAGCGGCGCAGACGCGGAAAGTCGGCGAGTAGCGAAGGGTGCGCGAGGAAGACGTTGTCGCCGTACAGCACGGCCGCGGCCTCGGCGTGGATCTGCCGGCTAGTGCGCAGGATGCCGGCGGAGACGCGGGGCTCGTCGATGGTGGCGGCGGTGGTGGCGGTGAGGGGTGGGAGGCGCAGGAGGTAGCCGTAGATTTGGAGGCGCACCTCGGCGGGAAGCACCATGAAGCTGGTTCTGTGAGACGGTGGTGGCGGGGAGGCGGCCGTGGAGTCGGCCGCCATGGCGTCGAGATTGGGCAGTGGAGTGCTGCTGCGAGCAAAGGTGGCAGTAGGAAGATGCGGATTGACGACCATGTAGTTCGTTTTTGTGTGATCCTGGTTCAGTGCAGAATCCGCTTTCACAGAGGATCTCTTCCGGAAATATATAAAATGTAATGGAGCAATTAAGGCGAATTTCTTGATAAGAGCCGTGTCGTCTTGCCTGACCATTTCCGAGCAGGATGACGCCACACACTTACTCAGGGCCAGAGGACGACACACCACAATCACGACAAGCCTCTCCTTGAAAATGTTTTGACCGTATCATCAAGGAAACCTGGACCTAGCCATTCCACTAATTATAGTTGGAGATGGAAACCCTCCCTTTTTAAGAGAGAATCAATACTCTTGCTGTAACTATGTTCCGAATCGCCGAAAGAGCGACGCCTATTAAGGCAACCCCACTGTTTGTGTAAGTCAATCCGGGAGTAGATGGCGTGTTGTGCGTGCTTTCGGTGAGATGATGGTGGCGAGACAAGAAGCTTTTCGTTTGATTTGATGGGAAAGATGGCGGTAGATTAGAAAGGGCCGATTCGAGGGCGGTGCTGACGTGAATTAGCCGGATGTTTTCGCAACGGGGAGAATTGAGACGTCTACGCTATTCAGGAGGCTCAGACAAACTGCAAACTGCAAACTGCAAACTATAAACTGCAAAAGAATAAATGATAAAAAATTTTTTCAAGAAGCTCAAGAAAAGTTACCAGACGAGGTTCACTGCCTGGCATGTAGATATTGGCGACGTTGGTGCCAGCGGCGCACAAGGCCGCGAAAACGGAAATCGTTCGTATCACACGATTCAACACCCATGCTCTTCTGCAGGTCTCACGGCGTTATGGTCGGAAACACCGAGATAATGGCTCTTTGGGAGCTTACTGACAATGATGCTCTCGAGCCTGAGCTCGACATTTACACGGAGCAGAACAGGCGTCGCGAGGTACCCCTAATGCGCAGGCCGCTTTCACAATTATCAAGTGTAATCCGTAGATGCTAGTCAGATTGGCGCCCGATGCGCGCGGTACTTGTTGCCTGCCAAGGGCCCGGGAAAAGTCGTCATCGCCATGAGGCAGTCGTGGGGGCCGCTACGATTGATGAGAAGCGGACGGAGGGTTTACTAACCAAGATTGTTCATAAAGCCGAGGATTCTACATGGTTTTGATCGAAATTTCAAAGACGCTCATCTTTGGAAAGGATACTGACAAAACGATGACGCCAAGTGACTTGACATCGACTGTGTTGGCAGGCATGGGCCTGGCTCGCTGACTCAGCCAGCCAGCCCCTCTTCAGCCGCCATTCTCTCTAGATAGCCTCGCTCTTTCTCTCCATCATCATCACACATTCATTCAGGTCTTTGCTTTAGCTTCGTGCCCTGCAGTGTGACGCCGTGCCCTCGCTTTCTCTGTTACTCTCGCTTGATTCGCCACATGGTAGCAATCCTACTTGGATCTATGTTGCTTCAACGCTAGGTCGTTGTTCAGACAAACAGACATGTGCTTCCCGAAGCACAAGTACACTCGGCTGGCGATAAATTTTCATTCATTATTAGGATAAATTGGATATAGGCCATTTTAATCTCAAGGTAATCAATTTAGCGCATCGAATATTTTTAACAGAGATTGTACGCCGGCTCAGGGTCATACGTGCACGTGTTTTGGGTAATGCAGTCGTCGTCTTGCTTGGCGCAGCGCAAGTACAACGACTTGAACTTCCAACCTCCCGACCAGAGCGTGCGGCACTGTCCCCTGCTCCCGTAACCAAAGCCATACCATGCGCCGTCACAGGAACTCCCGCCCCAGTAGCTGACTCTGATATCGCCGTCTGGGCAGTATCCCTCGGACGCGATATCGAGCGCCGACACAGCGCAGCCCGTCTGCACGCAAATGCCGTCGCCGCCCTCAAGGGCCACCTCGTCATGTACGGCGCCGCCGCAGTCAGCGCTCCAGCGCGTCTTGACACGGAACGAGGGCATCACACCCACGCAGGCGTACGTGTTGGCCCACAGACCGGAGCACTTACTGCCCACCTGGGGGTTCCAGCGGACAAGGTCGGAGACGCTGATGCCGGCCTTGGCCGCGACGTCGACGCACGAGTCACCCTCGTATACGAAGCGAAACTTGTTGCAGTTGGCAACCATGCCGGGCTGGGTAGGTGACGGCGTCTGGACGCCGTTGTCGGGGACGGCCCTGGTGGGACGCGTGTAGCCGATGACAGAGACACAAGCATATGTCTCGGCCCACAGACCTGAGCATTTCGCTCCGGCTTTCGGATTCCAGGTCAGAAAATCGCTGACGGAAATTCCTTCTTTGGCGGCGATCATGTCGCAGTGTTGACCGGTTTCCACCCAGTAGAATTTGTTGCAGTTGCTCACCATGCCAGGCTGCATAGGGCTAGGGGTCTCAATGCCTACATAAATCAGCGTCTATGCATGATTGTGGCTAGAAACATCTGTTCCTGGAGGCATGAACAAGCTTACCATTGTCAGGCTTGGTGGGGGTTGTTATAGTTGTAGTTGTGGCATCGCTAACGGGAGACGAGGTTGTGGTTGTGGACATGATCGGCTCATCTTTTGTTTCCATGCAGTACGAATGGCCTTTAAGAAAGTTTTCACAATCGGAAGTAACAGATGGATTCTGCTCTAGTTAGATGATGCATCTTTCCAAGAGCGAAAAAGGAGAAGAGAAAAAAAAGAAGAGGGTTGAGCTAGAAACGATGGTCAACTTACCCATTTGCCAAACTGGTCCATGGACAGGCCAAAAGCGATAATCACATCCTCACAGGTCATCGAGCCGTCATTATCATACCAGAAGGAGCAGTAGGGAGTTGTGCCTGTGTGAAATGGCAGCCCTGGCACGCCATCGCGAGCCTCAACCGTTTGCCCGCGAGGCGGATGAGCGACCACGCCGGCGCTGGACAGGAGGATGGCGGCTAGCGGCAAGGCAGTGGCACGCAAGTAAGCAGACTTGAAACCCATTTTTGTGGCAAAAGTTGTCCTGAATGAGAAGGGGTTTGAAAATCTAGGGATGGACTGTAGTCCTTCTTTTATAAGCCGCTCGTCTGGAGGGCGCGGAGCCGCAGTCGCGTGAGCGACCACCTCGGAGTTCGCAGGTAAGCGACACCCGCCAGTTACTTACAAGGCAGCCACTTCGGAAATGAGACATCTTTGATTTTCAATAAATTTCTCCAGTAATAATAAGATGAGTCTGGCCCGTCAAGTTCTTGGCAGCGCCACCTCAGTAGAGAGGTCCAGCCTGGTTTCTCACAGGCATCAGTTCCTCCCCGCAAGCAGACTGGCCAGCTTCATTCTGCTACATGCTCACAAACACTGGCGAATTACCGCTCTAGTCTGTTGATAAGTCATTGAAACTTGCAGTTGTGTCTAAACAAATAGCCCTTCTGGCACAGTTTTTATTCTTCTCAAGGCTGTGTGTGCATTTTACATATAGAAAGGTTGTCTTGTTGGCAAAGTAAACGTCTACCTATCTAGTATAACTCATCATCCATTTTTTCTTTTTCCAATTTCACGCTTTCTTATGATCAAATCTTACAGATTCCGCCCCTCACGCCGCTGATGCGTTCCAGGTCCTTTTTGATGGGACCAAGGGTGTTGAGCTCACCCCGACTCATTTCGCGGCGTGCGGCGGCAGCATCCTTGAATGTTGACCGAGCAAGATCTGACCCGACTAAAGTGGTGAATATTGTCATAAAGGCACTGTCGGGATGTTGGACAATGTCAAAGATTGCCATGCCTGCTTGGCCGGCTTCGTCAATTAGACGCAGAATAGTCCTCACCGCGATCATGCCGGCGACTTCGGCGGCCTGGCCCACGAATGGAACCATGAACAAAACGCCCATGACCATATTTAGAATAAACTCAATCTTGTCTGACTTTTCAATCTCCTTTGCTCTTTTGACAATCGCTTCCATGTTATCGACAGCCGTTCGTACGCTCAACGCTGGAACAGAGACAGAGTCCACAGCGTCCGACCACGGCACCAAGTCGTAATCAATAAGATCGCGCATGATGACAAACCTTTCCAACATGTCCCTGGTTTGCTCATAGGAGTCGCTGATAATCTTTTTAGGATTGTAGACGGTGATCTCATCGTCGTCCACATTGGGATATTTCTCCCACCAATCATCGTGCGTCTTGATGCATTCGAGGATGGGAATGTTGCCATACTGGCAGCCGTTATTCGACCTCATGTGTCGCCGGCCCCATTTGATCCAGGACTCTTCGATCCCGTATTGCTCGCCGATGTCTTTCCAAAAGCCGTCTGCATCCGTGAGCTCAAACGTAGAGTTGGGTATTACTACCAAGTGCGGATCGCCTGAGATCATGGGAACCTCGAACTCGATCTGTGGACACTTGGAGTCAAACGTGCCAAATCCGGCTCTACAGCCTTTGAAGTCTTTGCATCCCTCATGGCAGTATATATTCTGGCAATCTTTGCAGCAATGGTAGACGCCAGATTCGGTGCACTTGAAGTACTTGTGAACCTTGTCGCTCGCCATAAAGGCATTGACCTGAAGTGGCACAAGGTCCTTGACATATCTTTAGTAAATCTTGAACTTTTCGTCGTACCCGTTCTTTATCAAGTCGTCGTATTTGACCATGGCATCTTGCATAATCGCGACCTCCACATTGATGAGGTATTGCTCCAAGCAGCGGGGATCGAGCGAATCGAGATGGCTTTCTAGGCTATCCAACGAGTCGAACGACCTGACACAGTCAGGAAACCCGTTTATATCGACGTCTTCGTCATCATAGCCGTCGTAACTGTCATCGTCACCATCACTACCACTGGAGGTGTTAAGCGCGGTGCGCGGTTAGCAATAACGGCCTGTGAACGGGGAACAATCAAGCAGAACTCACTCCACAAAACGTTGCAAATCAACAGCCCAGTCTGTAGTGCCCGCAAAATTGTACATGTCGTAGAATTTAGATCGAAGAGTCTTCATGTTGTCGTCCATATAAGACACCCATTCCGTGTCGTCATATACCAGCATATTAGAGCCGACTTCTTTCCACTGCCGAGTAGCTCTACCACTGGATATAATTTCGGAAATCTCAGCATTCGATATATAACCAGCTGTATCCGTGCAGCGACCCTTGGCAGCGTTGGACTGGCGTGCTGAGCCTGTGAATAGGCATTGCGGCCCCTCGCAGCCTGCAGCAGCCATCTTGAACGATCGACCGTAGCTGGCGACCCCAACTACAACCTTTCCTGATGGTGCACCTGCTTTAGTAATCATCGAGAGGGCGTCTATAGTCTCAGTGACGTTGACATGGGATCGTAGACAGTTGCCTGTCGGGCAGCCTGGGGATGTCCACTTATTGCCATAGTCCCACTGGCCATGTAGATCGTATGTCATATATACAAGGTAGTCGAGGGATTTTGCCATGAGTTGTATAGGGTATGCTTTGAGATACCAGTATGAGGAAGGGGCAGCGAAAGAGACTGACTTGGAACTGCCCAGCTCTGATTTCACCATGGTGAGTAGCTTGTAATAGTTTATACCATTGTGGGGGTCATCAGAAGGTATATCTGGGATATCTGGGGCCTAAAATGATATTGAGTGTCAGTTGAAGCACCCATCTTATTTAGTAGGAGATGAATAGTCAGGTTACGTACACCGGGATACTCCCAGTCAAGATCGACGCCATCGAGGCCATGCTCGTTGACAAATGAAACAATATTATTCTTGAACCTGTCGCGGTTTTCGGGCTGGACTGCCTCTCGAAGAATATTGTAAGTTTCCGGTAAAGCACTGAAATCCCAACCACCAAAGGAAATAATTCTCTTGATGCCAGACATTCTTTTAAACTTGTCGAATTGCTCCTGCACTTTGCTGATGTCCACGCTAAAGTCGCGAGTGACCTCGGCAAAGGCAAAGTGAATATGAGAGTATTTGTTAATGTCAATATCAGTGACATCCATTGTGAGACAGGATCGCTGTTTGTTCCACGCCTCAAAGTAGGCGATGTTGATTTTTGTCGCTGGAGCTGCGCCTTTGATGATGTCCCTTCCACAATTACTAACACCTGAGACGGATTTTCAGCTTCAGCTTTTATAATAGAGATGATATCACTTCGCATGGACTTACATCCATTCTTGACGCCCGAAGTACCTGGGGCACCCGACTCCGACTTGGATTCAACGCAAAAGTCATCTGATAGACCACACTGTCCCCAGACATTGCAGCAAGCCTTGAGGGGACAAGGGTTGAGTTTGGACAGGTCAGATCCCTTTGATGGCCGCTTGCTACCAGGAACTGTTGGGCCACACACCGCGTTGTATACGGGCTCTGGCATTGGGGGATTACCTTGGCTGACACAGAGTTTAAAGTCAAGCCACAGCACTTTGTTGCACCCGTTCCAGCCCCAGGTGTTTGTGTTAAATTTCTCAAGATCCTTGATAGTCAAATCGTGTCGGGCCGCAATGGCGGAGCATCCGTCTCCCTCCTGCGTCTTGTACACAGCACATGTCCCGTCGGCTGTGGGTTGCGGGCGCCTGTCTGGCAGCTTGCCATGTGAGCAGCACACTTGTTGCCCTTCCGCCAAGGTTGAGCAAAGAGTCTTTTTTGTGTTGATCTTCTCGAAGTTATAGCCACTCAATCCACACTTAGAAGCCATGGAGGCGCAGTCGTCACCTGCCTTAAGAATTCTAGTGTGGCAATAGCCGTCTTCTTTAGCTGGAGGGATAGCAGAAGGAAGCGTCCCAGAAGAGCAACAAACTTTTTAGTCGGGGACCAAAGTCGCACAAAACTTATCTTGCGGGTTGTATTTGAGCAAGTCTTTAAGACTGATCCCACAAGTTTTCGCCATAGCCCAGCAGCTATCACCGGAAGATACAGTCTCTATCGTGCATTCTGCTCTACCGAGCAAAACAGAGGAGAACCTGGAGCCAAGACTAAAGTTAGCCCTCGTTATGTTTTCAGGCCAAGTTTTGTTCGATAAGACAATGGGGACAGGCACACGACGTAAGACGCTCATTAATTCTCGGTCCTATTTAGTCTCGACGCATTTACCACCGGCCCATGTCTTAAGCGCCTGGTGGGCGAGGTGTAGGTTGTTAGAGCTGGTCGCTATCACTCCAACAGTGTAGTCCGCTCCAAGGCCATCATCATCATAACAGAGCTGAACAACAAAGGTGTTTAAAGAAAAGTTATCCTCGACATGCTGCAAGACTCTTTGCATCACCTGGAAGGTCAGACCATGCTGGTGCAGCTCGACGCCAGCGAAGACGCCGATCAGGGCAGATTGGCTATATCCGAAGGACATGGCATCCCGACTGCATGAAGGCTGTCGAGATGCCAGATGGTGGACAACTTGGCGTCCAGCGGCCAGCAAGTGGTTCGATGAAAATGTGGCACTATCGCTTCTCTGAGCCTTTTCCGGGAGAAATGAGATGCGTACTGAGGCAGGTGCCATTTCGTGATTTGGCGTCGTACAAAGTGCAGCCTTTTCACCGTCGTAGAAAAGAGACGACGGCAGAACGGGATCATAGTCGGCAGCACACACTTTGATTCCTTGGGGCTCGTCATTGTCGACGATCAAACTGAGAAGCAGCGTCTCATTGCAGCTGGACAGGCTGGAAGCATCAGACAGCTGGAACCAACTGGGGTTTCCAGTGCTATTGACAGCTTCGCTGCAACGCAAGGGGCATGGCTGCAGAAGAGAGGCCCGAGTTCGGAAGTTTGACGCGAGCCACTCTTCCAAATCCTCATCTCCCTCTGTATTGATCCCTTGAACCTCGGAGTGGGCACCGGAGAGGACATGAGTGGAAAAAATAGCCTCGGGTGCCACGGCCATGGCCGCCAGGTGAAGCATTACAGAGTACACCACGAGCCGACAAGCTGCTAACCTCATTGTCAGCGGTCAACTCGCACTTTGAGCTTGAAAAGAAAGTTGGAGAAGAAAATGTTTATCGAAATAGCAGAAACGAGGTGCCGGGGGGACGCCAAGGTGTGCCGATGAGGCCATTTAAACTATGCCATCTAGATACTGTAAAGATTCAAACTTGCACTAACTTCTATAAGCCACGAACCAATTTATTCGACAGAACGAAACAACCAGGCTTGTATGCCCATTCTCACCTGCCCTTTGCCGCAGAATCCACTCGTGCATAGAGGGAAGTGGCCCGCAATGTCCGAGGAAGAGTTCTTCACCGGCCTCACTCGTTTTCGTCTTCCCATATAGCCGAAAACAAACATTGATCAAGTAGAGCTTACATAGTAGGGCGAGCCCACTCTCGAGCGCAGGATATTGTATCGTGAGGATGGCGTAGGCTTGGCGGACCCCCGCCGACATGGCGCTCGCCGTAGCGATGGAGAAGGCTGATGCGCGCCAACATCTATAGGTAGCATGTCCTTTACCTTCTCCATAATATGCAACACTATCGAATTTTTTATTACTATCCTAGTGAGATTGAGATGGACATGGGAATATGCGAGTTATTGTGCGGCAACTATCGGGCAAGTAACCCAAAAGCTTGTCGGCACAAGAAGAAGATGGTCACCCCAAGAATCTGTAAAGACCTGTAAAGGACGCCAGAGGTTCTGGTGCCCATCTCCATCTATAAGCCAAGTACCTCACCCTTCTTTCCTATCCAACTGGCTACCCTTATCTTAACTTTTTCCGTCATTGCATTTCTGTTCTCTACTATCGCCAGACCACAGTATTGCGTACAATTGCAGCTAAACGACAATATGTATCTTCAGCCATCTCTACTAGCCGTCTCCTATCTTTCTGTGACCACTTTAGCTGCTGGCTTTCAAGGATGCCTAGAGCGTATATGGGCTTTCCAAGCTTACGAGCTCGACGAGCTCAATGCTCCGGAGCATCGTTACATTGGGTTCAAATGCAACTTTTAGGGCAACCGCGAAAAACGATGCATGGGTAAATGGGTTCCTTACAGCAGCACAGCCCACGCTAGAAGATGCAACTTTAACGAATTTATTGTGAGCCTAGGACGTGCACCTAAGCCTACCAGATGGGCGGTTTATCACCCAGGCACAGAGCAGATCGACATTAACGAAACAGCACGTCTCTGCCATTCTCGCTACAAGAGCGCCCGAACCAACGTCCCCAACTTCCCGGCTCAACACGTCTTATATGGGCATAGAGGAGACTTCAACAAGTATACCGATAGGATAAGTCGAATCGTGGACGAGACGTACAGGAACCACGGGCGCGCAAACAACAGAGACAGGTTCGACCATTTAGACGCAACCATAGATCGTATAATGGTCATCCGAGAAGGCGACCACGGAACTTTTGTCATTAATAAGGCGGAGAAAAAGCTTGGCCCATACATGAAGGTGGAAGTCGAGGACTTAGGGCCGGATCCCTTAGACCCGAACAAACGATTAAAAGCCTTTAACTTCAAGGCAACTACTCTCAGAGCTAGGGCTGACGGGGTAGCTGATTACGTGCAGAAGCTTAGGACGTTCGCTACCGAGTTTTACAGCGGCGGGACGGCTCGGAAACACCTCGTGTTAAACAGGATCTATAGAAAGGCAAAGGACAGAGCTGTATCTTATCGACGCTAGGTCTATATAAATAGTCACCGAGGGAGGTAGAAGACATAGCAAAGCAGATGCACATTCAACACATCCAGAATATACATATAAAAAGTAAACACAAATATATATAGATTAGAATTTAAATTATACTATTTACTATCGATATCTGCTAATTCTCCATTTCTCTCCTTTACTATTCTAGTTCCCTTTCGTAGTCTCGTTATCCCTCAGCAGTTTCAGCATCTGCCATCTGCTCCAACTCAACTGCGTTGACTATAAGACCGGTTCTTTTATCAATAAACTTCAGGTTCTCCTTATCACATGCCCAGTAGTGCTCCTCCCAGGCTCCAAACCACATTAGTAGCCCTTCATGTACAACCACATGGTACAGCTCCACGTTCTCGAACCAAGTCAGGTTATTTACCTCCCAGTAATACCATAGTTCACACCCATTCCTCCGCTCCAACTTAAGTCTTCTTATTCAGGGGGCAATATGCTCCACAATGTCGAGTTCACCTGCCCCGAGATCAATCATATCTATCTCGAAGTTAATCCAGGCGTAGCGTTACTCGGGCGGCATCGGATGCGCATACATAACCTTTTCATAGAGTCGTTAGCCGCGGCTTTCCCTACAAACCTGCATCACAGCCGGCACAGGGACGGGGAGGTATGGATCCGGACCCGTATCTTCACTAGGCCGTCTACTAAGTCTCCAACTTCGGTGGATGTCACGATGGCCCCTTAACGCTCGAATAGCCCTGACGTCGACGTTTCTAGGCTAAACAGAATAGGCCCATATCAGAACGCGGAGCTCGGCTAGCAGTCTCAAAAACAGGTGAAACCCCGCCATATTCGAGGTATGTTGCGGTCAACGATGTTCAGTCTAAAGGCAGCGGCCAACTAACAGGCTTTCTTAGTGAAATTTCAACTGCACAAATCGAAGAATTTGTGTTTAGATGACACAACCTCTCTTGTTACAGAGCGGGTGACAGAACCCATTTTAACGGTCGGCTACGCGCGGGAATTCTTAGCCCTACGGTTGGCCTATCGGCGTCGAATTTTGACCAATGTTAATTATAAGGGTAAGCCAAATTTAGACCATGCAGATTAAATTATTATTAGCTTGTATTAGCTTGAGAATCAAATTGTCGCGTGACCTAACTACTATATTACCCTCAATCTCTTCGACTCGGGCAACCTGGCTAGACTCACTAACAATGGTGTTAGGTGTGGCGCCACAGGCCACGGCCCACAACCTCGACAATAATTTGAATACAAGAATCATCATCAAAGATCCCTTCATTCATCGGAAAGGGAGTCTTCATCTACGCTAATCTCGGACCCATCATTCGTTTCTATTAGAAAGACTGTGAGCTATTTAGCACGACCCTGGCTGTTACAGCCATCTCCGGGCCGGCGCGCATTGACTAACTATTGGCTTGGCAATGGGGGCTGATGCAGCTGATTTGTGAAAGACGGTTACTAATTAGTAAAGGCAGTTTAATAATATCGAGTCTTGAGCAAGGTGCAAGCGGTGACGAGGGTGCAAACTCCAACGCTGACTGATATTGACGACGTCTTCGAGCAGCTCCAACGATAAGGTGTGTCGTGTTTCCAGATCGTTCCTACTGTCAACACCTCGATTTTGTCATTGACGCAGTAATGAAGTTGCGATTCTTGGTTGTCCTAGGAGCTGCGGCGGCAGAGGCCACCAGTACCCCTCTGTTAGACTGGGACCCCAACACTGTCGAGTCCTGTGTTGAATGGTACAACAATGGCATGGGAGAAACATGCGAGTACATCAGAGATTACTTTGGCATCACCCCAGAGCAGTTTTCCAGCTGGAACCCATCGATTGGCCTGGATTGCAAGCCGTGGGAATTTCAGTCGTACTGCATTGTGACCAAAGAGAGAAACGAAGAGTACTCGAGAACACATACAACCACAACCACGACCACAACCAAGACGACGGAAACTTCTTCTATAACAGCCTTGGGCCCATCGCCAACATCCTGGGCGGACAAGGGTTGCTTTGTCGAGGGAACAGACACCAATATTCTTCAAAAATCCATGAGTGGTGATGGCGATGATGGCCTGACCATTCCCAAGTGCCAGGACCTGTGCTATCGGGAACGAACCCGCTTCACCGGTCTCAAGAACGGAAACCAATGCTGGTGCAGTAACTATGTCATCGGAGACCACGCCACAAACCAGACCGACTGCAACTTGCCCTGCAGCGGCGACAAGGCGACAATCTGCGGCGGCAAGGATCGCATCAATGTCTTTGACGCACAGTATCAAGGGTTGCTCCCGATTGATTCGAGAACTTGGAGCGCCAGCTCTGGTACTTGTTCGTCGGCGGGGACTCCTTCCTCAGCGGGTACGCAGGCGTCGCATTCGTCCTCTGTTTATGCGGCTCAGTCAACCTCGGGAGCCATGAGGAACGCCATCATCTTTGGCAACTTCGGACGCGCCTAGGGAGCTGGTGCCAAAACCAGTGGGTCAAGCATACTACAAAGTGTAGCCAGATCTTGAAAGGTTGTTGGCCGGGACAAAGTTCAGAATGAAGATGGGGTGGGCTTAGAAGGCTTTGAACCAATGATATCACCTATTTACATTATTAGTCATTACTCGCTCCACGATTCAGCGTGCACTGTCCGCTGGCTAGACGATTTTGGGCAGACTGCGGCTTTGAGTCCCAAGGCTGGATATTTGGCCGTCCCATGTTTGGCGTGTGACGAGACTCGGCAGCGGGCCCATCCGTGCGGGAATTGGCGACGAGATGGTGGCTGGCATAGCTGGTTTTGCTGCCATGTATGACTCTGCAGTTATAAACAGGTAATCCGGTATCGAGAAAGCTTGCGCTGGAGACCGGTGGGTGAGGGGGGGATCCTACATATCTAACAATTTGGTTAGATAACCACTTAAGCGCTAGATTAGTAGTTAGGTCAGTGATGACCAGCGAACACCGGATGCTGTACATTTCTTTTTTTTCCCCTCTCTCTGAAAAGATAAGCAGACCATTATTTATGTGTAGGCCGACCTGAGATGCAACCAGAGTCAAATGCCCATCGTGAAATTGAGGCTGACAGCTCGGCTCCGCTGCGTCAGACTAGCCGCAACGCCTCATTTTTCTGTCTTGTCTGGGCATCATCTCGGCAGAGCAAACTTCCCCGCGAAATCGGGCTTTGGCCCGTCATGGCATTGCAACCGGTATATGAAGCATTGATACTCACGAGTGCATGCACTCCATCAATTGCTACTCAAAATGGATCGACTATCGCAGGAAATCATTGACCGCATCGCCGCGCTGCTTCCCGAGGAGAAGCTTGGGATGACCAGCCTCCAAGCGGCAGGCAATAGTACACCGGGCACGAATCCCAGCATGGTCAAGAAGCTCATGTGCAAGATGCGTCGTGGAAAAGACGGTTCCCAAACGCAGCAGCAAAGAAATGCGCTGTCCAAGTCCTCGACGCAGTACTGGACCCGCGCGTCCGCCGCCACGATTTCCTTCCGATGGCAGCGTGCCATCGAGCCCATTGTCTACGCCAACTTGCATCTCGGCTATCCCGGCCTTGCAAATCTCCGGTCCGCGCTGCAGAGCCGTCCCGAGCGCCGCGCCTACCTGCGGTCGCTTACCGTCGTCCTCGCCCTCACACACGAGCACTGGACCGGCCTCGGCATCCGGCACGACGCTCTGCAGCCTCTGTTTGATGCTCTCGGCGGTGGCAGCGAGGACCGAAATGCCGCGGTGGTGGATCTGACGCTGCGATTCCGAGCCGGACATCCGGACCTACGGCACCGCACGTGCCAGGGCATCGTGTTTGACCGCCACCACCCCGGCAAGCCCCTGCTCGGCGCGATACCATGTGTCGGGACGCTAGATTTCACGCCGGCGCGGCCGACGACGGAAAAGGAGCGGCGCAATGTGCTGCAGCTGCATCTCACCGAGCAGGCGCGGCTGGTGGCGCGCTGTCCCAACCTGCAGGTCGTGGTCTGGCATTGCGCAGAGGACCAGATCGCGTCGCAGGCCGTCCGCGACGCAGCGCGCAACGCCTTTGCCGATTGCATGGCCGAGCAGCTCGCCCCGAGACGCCGCGTCACAAAGGTGAGCCTGACGCTGCGAATCGGGCGGCTGGGCTTGTGCATCTGCGCGCCGAGCAGCGTCGGTGCGGACAGCTACGAGGGCTTGTACAAGAAGCTGCGCGCGGCGACGATGCACGTCACTGACCTTTGCTACGCCGGCGTCGTGGGGCCGTCGCTCTTGTATGATGACGGCGATGCAGGATGCTGGCTGGCGCTGCGGAACTTGACCGTCGGCATGGCGCTGCTTACGCCCGCTGGGCAGTTTTACTGGAGAAGCGACGCTGCGTCCCCTATTGATCTCGACACGCTACTGGGACGGCGCGTGGCGCGACACGATGGCGAGCGCTACCCAGGCCATCCGTTGTTATTGTTTCGCGAGAAGAAGAAGACGACGACGACACCGGACGACGCGACCATGGGCCCGCTGCTGAGCGCGTTTGCGCGGCTGCTCGCGCGGCTGCCGGTGCTGGAGACGGCGAATCTGCTGGCTCGGTGCGGCGGTGGCGCGGAGGAGGAGGTGGAGGAGGAGGAGGCGGTGGAGGAGGAGGAGGCGGTGGAGTGGGCAGTGTGCTACTGCGCGCCGGGCAGGACGAACGCGTGGATGGGTGGGAGTGAGATGGATGTGGAGAGGCCCCGGGTCTGGTTCGTGACCGGGCGATGGAGGCCGGGAGACGGTCTTGTGCGGGAGTTTCGCAGAGCGGGTGAGGGAGCGGGACATGGGGACAGGGCTTCCGTGATGCACTGGTCCATTGGAGATATTCCGGTCTGTATATAGAGTTTCAAGTATCAACAGAACTCAATTGTCCCTCGTTTCCATCTTGCATGCTTTGAAAAATTGCCTCTGTAGGCGCACCAAGTTTATTGGCCGAATATGCATTTTCTATAAAAACATTTCTTCTCGTATGGGAGAAACGCCGTTTCCAATCATCTCGAAATCAGCTTGTCAAACCTTGCTCTAGGTATAAGAACCCAAATAAGTCAAGCGCAAACAAGGCAGAGTGCCCCAGTGGTTAAGGAATACTTGACATCAGATGGTTTAGGCCGCGCAGGTTCGAGTCCTGTCTCCGTCGTATAGGCGGAGTGTCCGAGTGGTTAAGGAGTCTGACTCGAACGTTTCCTGCTCTGTTCTTTCTATTTTTGCTTTTTTTATCGTTTTTTTTTATCTAGTTTTCGGGCCAAGCATATGGTGTTATTTCGCTAGTTATGCGCATCAATATCTACTGTACGGGAACAACGAAAAAGGTATGTAGTGTGGCGGGGATGTGGCGCGCATATACATATGTACATGCGCCACAAACGATAAAGAATCCGGGGTACATCTAGACGATGATGTGGAGGGCCAAGCATGATCATCATGATCATGTACTGAGTATCGACGTTAAAATTACCTGGCAGACTCGAAATGCGTTTTTTCTTCTTCTCTTTTTGCGCTGCTTGAATGCGCGCAGAACTAGACTCCATCACAGACAGCCCGCTCTCATTTTCTGTGCTTACAAGCAGTATCGGTGACGTGGCGTCTTAGTCGGGCTGAACCCGACATTGCAGTCGATTCAAAAATATTGTACCGGCAATGTGTGATAATGTCCCCAGAATATGGTTTCAGCGCTCAACATACCGGGCTAGGCTAACAAAGAGGTTTTTCTTAGCAACTCGAGCGTCGTCCGCCGTTTGCTGTGTGCGCCACACCAGGCGGAAGCGCTCCCGCCATTTCGTCACCGAATCGCGACACCAAGCCCGCATGACCCGAGACATTCAACAATCCTTCTGTTCAACCACGCTCTGCCTCGAGGCCACTACGCTCCCTTTTTTCTCAATTTCCACGCGTACTTTCTCGTCGCACTGACGCTCCTTTTTGTGGCCTTTTCCCGTTTCATGATTTTATTAGAAGACTTTTTTCGGTACCCGCCACTCCAAAGTACAGCCTGGCGCGCGGACTTGTCGCACCTCGTCATCGCTTACTCACGAGACCGACTTCGCACCCCCGGCCTCGCCCGCAACCATGACTAGTAAGGACGGCGGCGGCGGCGGCGGCGGACTCCTACCCTTTATTTCAGCCGGCTTTGGCTGGGTCTACTTTACCCTCTGGAGCCTCTCGTTTTACCCGCAGGCGCTGCTTAATTTCCGGCGGCACTCGACGACGGGCACCACGGTCGACTTTCCCTGGCTCAACGTCCTCGGTACGCAGAAACCCCCCCCCCCCCGTCCCCGACGGCGCTCTTTCGCCGCCTAGTCAACTTCTCTGATGCTAATCCTGTCTCTGACCCCAGGCTTCTCCGCCTATTCCGTGTCCAACATCGCCCTGTACTCCTCCTCCGCCGTCCGCCGCCAGTACGCCGCGCGCAACAGCGGCCTCACCCCGACTGTACAGTTCAACGACGTCGTCTTTGCCCTGCACGGCCTCTTCCTCTCCGCCATCACCGCCTCGCAGTACCTCGTCGGCAGCTCCCTCTGGCGCTTTCCCCGCACCACCTACCACCACCACAACAACGTTAACCCGGGTGCGCGGCCCAGCCGCCTCGCCCTCGGGCTGACTGCCGGCGCATTCGTCGGCGTCGGCGCCACGGCTCTGCTCGTCGTCGGCGCGCGGTCCGGTGGCCGCAATGTCGATCCCGTGGTGGACTGGTGCGACCTTGACGTCGTATACGCGCTCGGCTACGTCAAGATCGCGGTCACGCTGGTAAAGTACACGCCGCAGCTGCTGACCAATATACGCAACCAGAGCACAGAGGGCTGGAGCATCTGGCAGATTCTGTTGGACATTACGGGCGGTTTGCTGAGCATCGCGCAGCAGGGCATCGATAGCTACCTCCAGCATGACTGGAGCGGCATCACGAGCAATCCGGTCAAGTTTGGCCTCGGCCAGATTAGCATCTTCTTTGATTTGCTGTTTATTCTGCAGCATTATGTGTTATATCGCAAGAAGGGGGTGGATGGAAACGAGACGGAGCGGCTGCTACCGCCAGGCGAGGAGAGACGCCTCGATTAGCGGTCCTTGGATTGGACCATGATTTGACAGTGATAGACTTTTGTACATACATGCCAAGAAGTCTTGTTTCACAATGAGCAGCTGATATAGACACATTTGCACGAGATGGACACGTCTCTTGCTGGCCTTTTAGTGCCTCGATCTGATTCTATAATGCACGATGCTTACATGCTCTCCACGCGACGTAGCGTCCGACTAATAATACATGGTAAAATACATGCTGTTACATGACAAAGTTGATCAGCGCCCCATTTGAGACAGCAATCGCCCGCTTTGCCTTGCTGATATCGTATTGGCCTCGGCCAAATTTTGCTCGTCCTTCTTCCGTAGCCAGGATCTGCTTCACCATCCAGTCCCTGAGCGCATCGCTGGCAAGTCCACCTTCGGGCGCCGGAAGCTCCAGGTTGCCGCGCACCTTGCCGTTCACTTGAATTACACTCGTCTGCGACTGGGGCTTCAAAATTTCCAACGACCCGTCCACCTTGGGGAAGCTCGCTGACTTAAACAACGACCCGGCGGACGGATGAAGAAGGCTCCAGCATTCTTCCGCGACGGCTGGAACGACGGGCGCCATGAGTCTTGTCATGGTATCGGCCACATGCCACTTGATCATGGCACTGGCGTCCTTGGCGCCGACGAGTGCGTTTGTGAGCGTCATCAGGTCGGACACAATAACATTCAGCGCGTACACCTGGTCGTATGCGCGGGTGATGTTGCTAATAATGCGCTGCGTCTCACGCCAGAGAAGAATGTCATTATTTAGCTGCTTCGCGTCCGCTTTGCTCATGTTGCCCACTTTGGCCTGCTTGGTTTGCAGATAGTCCAAAGCAGTCTCAGTCGACGCAGCAGTAGCAGCTCCGACTTTTACCACAGCGTCGTGCAGCCGCTGCAGCCAGCGCGTCACGCCCGAAATTTTAGACTCATCCCACTTGAGCTCATCCGCTACCGGAGCCTGGAACAGCATATGCGCTCGTGTGGCGTCGGCGCCATACTTGGCGATGAACTTGGTCGGGTCCACGCCGTTGTGCTTGGATTTCGACATCTTCTCGTAGCGCACCTCGGCGGGGCTGCCGGTGGCTGCTACTCTGGGCTGAGCTGCATCGCTAAGATCAATCTCACTTGGCTTCAGAAATTTACCATTGGCAGAGTCAACAAACGTCTTGCCATGAACCATGCCCTGTGTAATCAAGCGCTTGAACGGCTCTGCGCTCCCGGCAGTTTCATCAGTGTATTGCGGCATCAACGATGTGCCTGCCAAAAATTTGAAAATGAAGCGCGAATATAGGAGATGCAAAATTGCGTGCTCAACTCCCCCGATATAAACATCAACGGGCAGGGCCTTGGTCGACTCGGGTGAGAAGAGCTCCTTGCTGTTGTTAGGATCGGCGAAGCGCGCAAAGTACCAACTCGAGTCCACAAACGTGTCCATAGTGTCTGTGTCACGACGCGCAGGCCCCTTGCACTTCGGGCATTCGGTGTTGATAAAGTCAGGGGATGTCTCGAGCGCATTACCGGCTTTGCCAGCCTGCCAGTGCTTTTCCACATCAGGAAGCTTCACAGGGAGGGCTTCTACTGGTACAGGTACGCTGCCACAGCTGTCGCAGTGAATGATGGGAATAGGTGTCCCCCAGTACCTCTGCCGGCTGATCAGCCAGTCACGAAGACGCCATTTCTCCACGGGGCTGGCCAGGTCGGCCGCTTTCAGCATGTTGACCATAATCTCACCAGCTTGTTTGGAATGCTTGCCCTTGAAGAGTCCGCTATGCTCTGTCATAAAGCCGTGCTCCACATAAGGCTCGGTCGGAATGACGGCTGTAGACTCATCAGGCGATTCTGTGATTACATACCGGACAGGCTGTTCGCTGCTGTGCGTCTTCCAAAAAGTGTGATCTCGGACATCATGACCCGGAACGCCCATGACTGCGCCCTCGCCGTAATCACCAAGCACATATGGCGCAACAAAAACTGGTAGAGACGCCTTAGTAGCTTCAGGGGTATCGTCGTGATATGCAAGAGGGTTAATGACGCGAAATTGTGGCAAGAGATAGCCCACTTTGGAGTCTGATGGCAGGCCAGGGAGGGTATCCAAGAACGCGCGCAGCTCAGGGTCTGCCTCAGCAAGTTGCTGGACTATAGGATGAGAGGCCGCAAGGGCGACATATTGCACACCAAAGAGAGTGTCTGGGCGTGTGGTGAATACCTCAATAGCAGAGCCCATGTCATGACCCATGGCCATGACTGGGAACTTGATGAGGGCTCCAGTAGATTTGCCGAGCCAGTTGCGCTGCTGTGCGAGGACATGCTCTGGCCATGCATCGTCTTTGGCAAGCATATCTAGTCCACGTAGCAGATCCTCGCGATAGTCTGAGATGCGCAGGAACCACTGTTTGAGGAGCTTCTTTTCTACCTTGGCACCAGAGCGCCAAGAGAAACCATTGGCGTCAACTTGCTCATTGGCCAAGACTGTTTTATCGACTGGGTCATAGTTGACTTCGGCTTCGGCTTGGTATGCAAGGCCTTTTTCGTAGAGCATGAGGAAGAGCTTCTGAGTGTGTTTGTAAAAGTCGGGGTCGCAAGAAGCTAGCTCCTATATGGTGTTAGACGAGTATCGACAGCATTGAGTAGTAGAGGACTCACGTTACTCCAGTCCCAGCTGCCATTCATGATCCCGAGTTGCTCCTTCATTTTGGCAATGTTGCTTTCTGTCCAGCCGGCTGGGGGAACGCCGCGCTCCAGGGCAGCGTTTTCAGCTGGGAGACCAAAGGCGTCCCAGCCCATGGGCAGCAGCACATCGTGACCTTTCAAACCATGATATCGAGCGACGACATCGGCAATGGCATACACTCGCAGGTGACCGAGATGTAGAGTCCCTGAGGGGTAAGGGAACATGGGAAGAACATATTTGGTATTGGTCGAGCTCTGGATACGATCTTTCTGGGTGGGTTCATTGGCGGCAATATGTTGCCAATTCTGGCGCCATTTAGCGTCAACCGAGGTGAGATTTAGGCTATACCACCGCCGCAGCTGGGGAAGCGCGCCGGAATTAGAGGTCGTGGTGGCGCTCGATCGGTTGTTGAATAGTATCGACTGGTGAGAGGCGCCAGAAGACACAACGCGAGATCGGAGTAGGACAGCTGCGCGCGCAGGAAGCTGCCTTTTGTGGAGGATCTGCATCATTATGTGACCATGATGCGCTCGTATGCGATTAGATATGATACGCCTTTTCAAGTTGCGATGATGATGGTGGTGAGAGCAACGAAGCTTGCCCGCTGTAAAGGTTGGAGCTCTCTGGACTCTGTTGCTAGTGTGGCTGAAGGGTGCCAACTTCCAAAGGCGGTGCAATGGTCCAGCGGCTGGTGGTTCTGTGGCGCAGGGACCTTAGTAGCCTGTCCTTGAGCGCGTGACCGCTAAAGAGCGCCGTTGTTCCGCACTCCAGCACCGCTCAGGTGACTCGGATGAGGGCTCTTGGGGCTCAAGACGACTGTGAAATTCCCCGCCGTCGGTGCAACTTTATGTCGATCAATTATCAATATGTAATTAGTGGCTTTTTACTGTGCAAGCCAACCAACGAGGCGGTTCCCTATTATCACAGTCGTCTCCTGAACCCGCCAAAACTCTCTCGCCCCGCGTGGGGCTCCGAAAAGCTCAGGCGGCTGGCTCCTTCCTCCTGGCTTACCTTCTGCTCTGGCTTGGCGGTTGAGGGGTTTCGCATTCAATTCGATCAAAGAACATTCTCAGTTTCCTACTTCTTTTCCCGTTCCATAGCACAGCTGCTCTCCTTTAAATCATACTTCAGCGTGAAGCCGACGACCCGAACCTTGTGTGCTGCTGCCGCCTCCCGCTTTCGGTTGCTGCAAGTTAACCCCACCACCGGCGGCGACAAACGCCAAAACGACGACACGACTTGTCGACGAACTCGCCACCAACTCGACAACTTTTTTCTTCTTTGCCAAAATAGGCTCGCAGCCTAATTCGATCGATTCGAAATGGAAAGGATCACAGACAAGATTGCCGCGCTGCCGGCCGATGGAGAGTACTTTTCTCTCGAGTTCTTCCCGCCCAAAACGGCCATGGGCTTCTCCAATCTGCGCGACCGGTTGCATCGCATGGAACAAGGCCTGCGTCCGCTCTTTGTCAACGTCACCTGGGGCGCCGGTGGCTCAACGGCCGAAAAGTCGCTCGAGCTGGCCGAGCTGTGCCAACGTGAGCTCGGCATGACGACGTGCCTGCACCTCACTTGCACCAATATGAGTCGCAAGCTCATTGACAAAGCCCTCGAAGACGCCAAGGCCCTCGGCATCCGCAACATTCTCGCCCTTCGCGGCGACCCCCCGCGCAAAGACGAGTACCGCACCACCGACGACGACGAGTCCGACAGCGATGGCGCTGCCGACGGACAAGCCTTTGTTTGGGCCATTGACCTGGTCAAGTACATTCGCAAAAAGCACGGCGACTACTTTTGCGTCGGCGTCGCCGCCTACCCAGAGGGCCATGCCGACGAGAGCCACCCGCTTGGCCAATCGCTCGCGCACGACTTACCGTATCTGGTCGACAAGGTGCAGGCCGGCGCCGACTTCATCATGACACAGCTCTTCTTCGACATTGAGGCGTACGACACTTTTGAGACGACGCTGCGTGGCCATCCCAGCGGGGCTTTCCAGACCATTCCCATCCTCCCCGGCCTGATGCCCATCCAAAGCTACGCCATGATCAAGCGCACGGCCAAGCTTAGCCACGCCGCCATGCCTCCCGCCCTCCTCGATCGCCTTAACGCCGTTAAGGGTGACGACGAGCGCGTCAAGGCCGTGGGCGTCGATATCCTCAGCGAGCTCGTCGAGCAGGTTCGCACCGTCAAGACCAAAACGTTGCCCGGCCGCCCGCGAGGCTTTCACTTCTACACCCTCAACCTTGAAAAGGCCGTTACCTTCATTCTCGAGCGCACGCACCTCATTCCCGACGCGCCCGACGAGGAGGAAGTTGTCATTGTCGACGCTGGCCCAACGTCGGCGCCGTTCCTCCAGGTCAACGGCCACGCGATCCCGCCGCCGCAGCGCAGCCACTCGCGGTCCTCGCGGCGCCACTCGTCCGTCGGCTCAGATCCGCACAACCGCGTCATCGTCGGCAGCGGTAGCGGGCGGCGAACCAACCCGGAGTGGGAGGCAACAGGCGCCGAGGCGGCCGTGCCGGCGGCAGCGTCGCAGCTCAACGCGCGCGCCAACACGCTCGCCATCTCCGAGGGCGAGGGTGCGCTCGGTCGCGAGGCCACCTGGGACGACTTCCCCAACGGCCGCTTCGGCGACTCGCGCTCGCCCGCCTACGGCGAGATTGATGGCTACGGTGTCAGCCTGCACATGTCGGTCGCCCAGGCCGTCCGCCTCTGGGGCCACCCGGCCAGCTCCCGCGACATTGACGACATGTTTGTCCGCCACGTCCGCGGCGAGCTCTCCGCCCTGCCCTGGAGCGAGGAGGAGCTGCTCGCCGAGTCGAGCACTATCACACCGCACCTCGCCGCCCTCAACGGCCGCGGCTGGTGGACTGTCGCCTCGCAGCCCGCTGTGAACAGCGTCCGCTCCACCGATCCCACCTTTGGCTGGGGCCCCGCCAACGGCTTTGTCTTCCAAAAGGCCTTTGTCGAGTTTTTTCTCTCCTCCGCCGACTGGGCCTCTCTGAAAGACAGGCTGCAAGCGCCGGGCGTCCGCGAAGTCGTTTGCTTCTACGCCGGCAACGCCAAGGGAGACCTCGTCAGCTCAGACAACTCCGGTAGCGCAGCGGCAGCAACGGCAGCAGCCAGCACAAACGCGGTGACGTGGGGCGTCTTCCCCAGCAAGGAGATTGTGACGCCGACCATTATCGAAGAAGTCTCATTCCGCGCGTGGTGCGAAGAGGCCTTTGGCATTTGGGACGAGTGGTCGCGCGTCTACGCCAAGGGCTCGCCGAGCGCGACGCTGCTGAGCGGCATCCGCGACGACTACTGGCTGGTGAATGTCATTCACCACGATTTTGTGGACCAGCAGGCTCTGTGGGATCTGCTGCTCGCGTAGAGGGGTTTGCTGCTTCTTAACGGTAGCGATTATACAAGAGTGCTGAGGCGGCAGGATTTTTCGTTTGGCTAAAGGAATAGGGAGAGATACCAAATTAAACATGTACAAAGGTTGGGTTACGAGAGGGTGGAAGAAACCCCGTTTCTGGGAAGAGGCATACATCTCGATATTATTCGTCGCGGATGCATTATAGCATTCACATAATCGTACCATGCATGATATCAGTGTGTCTCATTAAAAGAACTGCTAATTCTGCGCGATTCATTTTCTGCCATCGTCTATGTGGCTCCCATGGCTCCTGAAGATCCCTCTCTCTCTCAAGCATCCAAATCGTATCCCTTTTCCGTGCCGTTCTGTACTAAGCTAGTTTGTTTTTTGCTGTCGTCCCTGACTCCAGAAAATAGTAGGGAAAAAAACATAGGAAACAAGGAAAATATGAAATCAAGTTTCGTCGTCTGTTGCAAAGAAGGACACATCCATAAATAAATGGTGAGAAGAACCAAGCTCTGGTAAAGGCCATCAAATAGAGGCAGCAATGACGAAATGACATCAACATATGCAAGGATCTGAAAACAACACATCAAGTAAGGAGATCGACGTCTCAGCAACGCAAATAGTGTGGGTATAAAAGACCTGTAGCAAAGAAAATGTAAGACGGCTGAAGGAAGAAAGAGATTAGCATCTCCTGTGCCGAGAGCCTAACACTCGCCGTCAATTGGATCATCGTCGTCGTAGAATGCGCTGTCTGCGGCCGGAGTGCCAAAGGCGCGATGGCTTCCACCGCCGCCCAAGTACACGTCCGTGCCCGAGTTTCTGAACGGGTTGCTGCTCGCATCTATGGCTGCCGTCGACGTGGGCGCGGACAACGACGCAGTCTGCTGAAATTCAGGGACGTTGCCAAATATAGAGGGAGTGGCGCGCTGCTGCGGCTGCTGCTGCTGCTGCTGCTGCTGCGCCAGGGAGCGGGCCGGAGCGGTGGCTGTGGTAACGGCCGTGGCAAAGGATGACGAGGGACGGACAGCGCTTCCGACACCGTTGGGAGCGTGCGCAGAGAATTCGGACATGGAGTATGCGGGCGTCTCGGCCTCGGATTCACTCGTCTGCAGCTGGGCCGAAACGTCAGCGATGGTAGCGCTGGCTCTGGCGGCGGCGAGGCGCGAGGGGGCCCCAGTCCTCTGGCCTGAGGAGGCCCCGGTGGCGTCAAACTTGCGCGGCCGCTTCGAGGGCGTGGATTCCATCTCGCTCCAGTTGTGCGTCGATTCCGAGTCGAGGTCGTCGTCGTCCGATTCTATCTTGACGACGGGGGGACCGGCGCGGCTGCGTTTCGCCGTGCTACCGCCGCCGCCGGCGGTCGAGGGCGTGGCAACGTTTCGTGATCGAGACGTCTTGGGCGTCGAGGTGGGCGTAAAAGAAGAGCTGCTGGAGGTACCTAGGTCGAGACAGGTGGATGGGTCGCCACCGCCATCCGCCGTGGCGCGCATCTTATCAGCGTCCTTCTTGATGGTGCGGAACTGGAACTGAATGCCATCGCCGGTGGACTGGCCGAAATACTTGGCGATATCTATGAAATACTGATTAGCGCTTGAACTTTTGAAACATTGAGTGAAAACATGTGTTGTGGCGGTGGTTCCAAGAGACAATCGCGATCTAGAGGAAAAAAGCGTTGGCGGCGTACTTTTCTTGTCCACGGCACCAACAGTCTTGGGCAGGGAAGACTCATCCGTGGTGAGATTCTTGACGTCGAGATTGGCTTTGCGTCCTTCAAGAATAACCTCGGTCTGCGCCCGAATATGTCGGAAGCGGTGGTTGAGTGCATGCTCAGTCATGTCTGAACCGTAACAGGCAGCAATCTCTGCCGAGCAACAGTCAATCACTATCCAACTCAATCTTCATTTCCTATAAGCCGCGCAGACAAAAACTAAAGCATGCAAATATGTGAAAAGGGCAAAGGGCAAATAGTAGATGTATTACCTTTGTAATTCCATTTCGTTGAGGGATGAGCTGCGACGATGGCGCGAACCAGACGAGCTTGGGCCTCGTAGGTCTTGTAATTTGCTTTGGAGGCTGAAGGGGCCATATTTCTGCAAGCTGACGTTAGTAAATCAGAGGGAAGCTGGTTCTGGAAGAGCAAATACATGGTCTGGCGCTGGGAGTTGGACAGCGGAAGTGGGAAGGTACGGGGAGAAATCGGAGCTGCAACGAGAAAAACGTCAGATGGCGGTGGTAAGGGGGATGAAAGAAACAAACAATCGAAATGAGTCAATTGGAAAACAGAAATAAAGTTCTTGGCGGCTTGGTGATAAAGGGGAGGTGTGAAAGAAGAGGACTGCAGCAAGTGTTGGCGAGGTGCTTGCACGTGGCAGCTGGCAGAGATTTTCTTGCGCTGCGCCGCAGTGACTGACCGACAAACGAGCAGTTATTTCTTCCCGCGATAGTAGAAACCAATGGAAGTACCAGCACTCGCTGGGAATGTAAATTGCTTTCGCGGTAGTTGGCTTAGGGCCAGCAGCGTAAAATATAAGGCTAGAAACCTAGCAATTGAGCACCGCAATCGGACTGAGTACTTGCCTGTAAAAATGGAACGAAACTTGATAAAAGAATTTAAAATAATCTTTTCAAGTGTCATACAATGTAGATGGCAAGTGATCTAGAATTTGCAAACAGGCGTTGTACAAGGTCTCCTTCAGGTTGATAATGAGGCGATTGCTCCTTTCTCAGTGTAGGTTCCAAAAGCCGCGAGCATCAAAGGTAGATAAAATATCGATAATGAAGTCAATCGAGTACTCGGTACTTCGTGGATTGAGGCTCAAATCGCCGGCTTGTCGTGATGAAAAGCTCGGAGAAGGCAGTCGGCGAGAAGCTAGCAACGGCTCGTCCCGCGACGGGATCAACGGCAATGGCTTTCCTTGGCGCGTGCACTATTTCCGACTGGCGTATCAACGAAGGGGCGTCTGATTGAGAGAATTTTTCAGCGGAAGCACTGTTGGAGGGGTCAGGCTGCAAGAACGAGGCAATTGCTGCTCGATAACAGTGAGGATGTAGCTCAGGAGTGTCGATATGAAAGTGAGGTGGCTGGGTCCTCTGGGTCCAGGTGCTATTTGGTGCTCATGAGATAGCCCAGTACAAGCAAAGTGAGCTGCATCTGCGCAGCGACGCGACCAAGCTACAGTAACACACGGTAAAAATTGGGGGACTTGCAAGACTGCGTCATGTACAGTTACTGGATCTTTTATTGATGAAATTCCCAAAGTACGCCAGTGTATCGTGTAGTCTATACCCATCGCCTAGTGTCCCTCCGTAACAGCTGCTAACGCCCAACTCGCTCCGACTGAGAACGCCATAGCTCAAGGCACGATCCAGGTCTGACCAAGGCAACTCTACTACAACTGATGATGATATGTAAACTCCAGAAAATCAAAGGGTGCTGAAATCAGCCCACTATTCCCGTTTCGCCAAGACGCCGATTTAATGGACTACAAGTAGTATTTTTTATGGCCGCTTTGTTCTCTTGGATCAAAATCTCTCATACGGCGCACAAATATGCAGAGGATGAAAGGGGAGCGGCGGCGACTTGCCAGCTTGCCTGAACCAATCGACAGGTCGTACGGGGCCTCTATTCCACATCGTCATCGCTAAAGGGCGCAGGCCGTCTCGTAGGGGTGAGGCTTCTCGAGGGCCCATGCATAGAGGGCCTGTATTCAGGCTGGTGGTGGGGGTGGCTCTCCCAGCCAGTTTCCTGCATCTGCTGCATCTGGTGGTATTGAACACCATGGGGGCTGCTGCTGTTGCCGAACGGGGTTGACTGGAGCAGCTGGGCGCCGGTCTGGGTCTCGAAGAAAAAGTATTGCAGGCCGAGAAGGCAGTCGCAGCTGGCCTGGAAGACACCGCAGACTTTGAAGATCCAGGGAATCTCCGATGTCGAGGTGAAGAACCAAATCATCTTCATGGCGTCGCCGATGAGCCAGCTGGCGAGGACAGATATGCGGAAGCCCTTGCAGGCGCGGGTCTGGACGTTGGCGACGATTTGCGGTAGCGGAAGGGTGGCCTCAACAGAGAGACCCACGATACCAAGCATCTCGGAGTAGAAGCCGTAGAAGGAGTGGATCGGCGCGAAGAGGAGCTGGAGGACGCAGAGGGCAAGGACAAAGTACATGAGAAATTGCCAGAACCTGTGGTATATGGTTAGCGTGTTGAAGCGCACCGGGATGGTTTCCTCCATTGGCTGTCGGGGACGTACGGCTTGTCAGCCTTCCACTGCCAGAAGCTGTAGGGTCGCTCAAAGTTTATGATGGCCTCGACGAAGCCCTTTTCGTTGGCCTGCATGCCGTTAAAGGGCTGACTGGACTCGCCTCCTTTGGACGACGGGCTGGGCCGGTTGTCGAGGGCGATTTTGAGCAGCGCCAGCTGCATACCGACCATGATGACGGACTGGACAAGTAGACTCGTGTCGTATCGCGCGCCGGGCCAGTAAAAGATGCTGCGAATCAAGTTCATAAGCACGTGAGAGCAAAAAAAGTGATGCCTGCGGTAGACTTGGGGATATGGTGGGGGGGGAGAGTGTAGAGAGAGAGGGATGCGCGCGCGCAGCGTGTCGCGGGATGACGTACCGAAGAAAGGAAGCGATAAGCATGATTAGCGGAATGTCAAGCGAGAAGCCGGAGCTCGACTTGCTGCGGTGCATGGCGAGGGCCTGGTCGCCGTACGACAGCACCGGCGACAGTGCGATCATGAGGGGGGCCAAGAAGCCAATTAAGGCCGTGAAGAAGCTCATGATGAGCCGGGACAGCGCTGCTGCGCCTGAGTGATGAATGTGAGGTAAACGAGTGTTGATAGGGGAGAGATAGCCAGGAAAATTGAAGCAAAGATTCAGAGGTTGTTTGAACAGGTTAGATCAACGGGCAGAAGCGAGTGCGATGCAAAGGAAAATAAGAAAAAAAAAAAACACCTGTCAGCGCAAACTGGTCTTTGCGCAAGCAAAGGGGGAGAGATGATCGACGACAACGAGGTCCAGATTGGACAGGGCAAAAAATAAAATAAAAAGCGGGCCCAGGCCACTTGGGACGACGCACTAACTACTGTCACTGGTATTGTAATCCGTACCTACCTAGGTATTGTATCGATGGGCGGTGTTTAGGGGGCATTCAAGGGACATTTAGGCGGCCTGTCTGCTGTATTTTGTACCTATGAGAGAGTTAGTACCTTACTGCGTCTTACAGGACCTCTAACCACTAAAACGTGCTATATTTGGACCCCGAGCCCCATTCTGCCGACCCCACACAATCGGCACTCTGCGGCTTTGTTCATTCCAAAGCGTGCCCCTTTCCCCTTGTCCAGCGGCTTAATTCTAGGCCACTCGGCTTCTAAAAAAATTCGTAAAAATATCCATCGATAAAAAAAAGGTTTCTAATTCCCTACGGCATGTCATCATGCAATAAAGATGCCATGCACGCCACCCAGATCGTCTCCAATCTCACCTCCGCTGTCGCGTGACCACCTCCCTAGCGTGGCGCCTCCCATATCAACGTACCTATCGAACAGCTAATGTATAAGGCATAATTAGTTGGAGTCTTGATTAATGCTCGTATTGAGGTTAATGCCTCGTCTTTTGCCAGTACGCGTGACGGTCTGGAGCTGGCAAATACCGCATAGCCGTCGTCTTATGCTCTTTCTCTTGTTAAAATTGTTTTCCTGAATGGGTCTTGCATTCCATGAAATATGGACACTTGAAGGTGATATTCCTGACGTTTCCATTACTGCCATGCTGGCGGTCAACCTGTAGATTTGTCTATATTCGTAATCGCAACATGGCAAATAACGTGCTACCTACATCTCTTCGCCATGGCCAGGCTGCAGCATATCGGCAAGCACATCCCAGCGCACGGCATACTCATCGCTGATGGCCCTCGCCACACTCCTCAGCGCGCCGCATATAAACCGTACCAGCCGCGCAAAATCTGCCCGAATCTGCCTCAGAAAAATCACGTAACTGTTGCCAGCGCCACCCATGATATCGTCACCATCTTGGTCCATCCTTGCGACCCCATTCTCAGCGCGCGCGTGCGCAAGCCGGAGGCCAAGGTCCAGCACCTCGAGGAGGGCCGCCCGCAGCGGCGCCAGCTTCGCGCCGAGGCACAGCTGGTCCGTCATGTGCTTGGCGCAGCGGGCATGCGCGGCCATCATGCCGTCGACGTCGGGCGCGGCGCGGAGCTCGCGCTGCATACGCGCCGTTTGCGGGACCAGCACAACCGTCACGAGGTATGTCTGCAGCGTGTTGACGAACCAGAGAAGGCTGCTGCGGGCAGCGTAAAAGAGACCGCGCGCCTCGCTCTGCGCGCCGTCGACAAAGGCGTCATTTTCGAAGCTCAGGTCGTCGCGGAGCTTGGCCGCATGCAGAGCGTGCGCGGCGCGCTTAATCTGCAGGCTGAAAGTAAAGACGGACTGGTAGTGCGCCGCGCTCGGCTCGTCGAGGATCATTTGCACAGGCCATTCCGGTTTGTACGCAACCTGAACGAGCGGCAGCGCGGCCGTAACGGAGCTGCGCGCTTCCGTGGCCGACACGTGCCGAGCGTCGGCGGCGTCAACGCTGATGGACAGGCGGCTGGCATCGACGGTGCCCGCAAAAGCTTCCTGCGCGAATGTCGTCAGTATGCGGCGGTTCTGCCAAGTGGCGTCCTTGGCGTCGAGCTTGGCAAAGAGGCGCTCGCAAAAAGACGAGGCGGCCGCGCCATCCTCCATGAGGTAGACGCTATGCAGGGCGCGCAGCGCGGCCTCGAAACCGCAGTTGTCAAAGAGGGCCGTCGTGAGGGCCGAGGACACAGCCGTGTATGTGCGGTCGATCCACTGGCCGAGGGCCAAGTTGAAGAGGTCCGGGAACGGGGCCGACTCGAACCCGGGCGGGCAGATGGATTCGTAGGTGAGAATTTGCTCCTGGTTGCTGCGCAGGGTATCCTTGACCTGAAGATGACCGAGGAGGCGCAGTATGACAATGCTCTTGCCTGTCGTGTAAATTTTGTCGGCAGCTGGATGTACGAATATTGGGGCGAGGAGCTGTCCGTCAGCAGTCCGGCGTAGCTTGAACCTGTGCTGCCAGATGCCACCCAATTGCACGTCCTTTTCACCGTTGTAAATGAAAAAGGCCTCGTCGCTGGGCAGCAGCCTACCCTCCTGGACCCAGCTCCGAATCTCGCGCAGATAGACGGTGAAGCATTCTAGAAATATGCGTGCTAGAAACTCGAAGAGCTCTTGGTTTCCAGTCAGCTGTGCCATGCTTGACTCGTCAAACAGCAGCTCGAGGTATCGAAAGTTGTCCGACGTTGGGTTCTGCTGCACCTTCAAGATCACTCCAGACAACGTGAATAGCGGCTCCAGCACGGGTGCCAGCTCCTCTCTGGCCGCGATGAGACTGACTACGACTTGCTCGGTAGGGCTAGCGAGCCGCTCTTGGATGCGCACGAGGTGGTCGTCTAACACACGTACGCGCTTCGCCACGCAGTCTTGCAGCGCTTGGAGCTGCGGCTCTTTTTCGATTTGAGCCGCGAAGCGTCGCAGAATGTTGATATATCCACCAGCTTCAGAGAATGCTGTCAGCAGAGACTTTTGAGTCTGCCATGCTATGTTGAATATTTGAAATGCCGGATCTGGTGCGCCATCCGCGTCGAATAATGTGGTGGGTAGGCCGTGAAGCATGAACAAGACTTCACGCAGAGCCTGCGTTTCCGACAAGCCAATTTTGCGCACCTTTCCATTGGAGTCTTGTGTCGGCTCTTCTTGTTTCCATTCCTGCTGCCTTATGACGGCCCCCAATGCGTCATTGTCTTGTGGATGGATGATGAGATCCTGGACTGTTCTGCCAGAAGGGGCATCACCACCAAAATGGAAACTCTCATCGGACTCTTCATCAGGGTCATCTTCAAAGATCTCATCTCCGGACTCGTCGCTGTAGTTGATAGAGTCCCAGATGTCCGAGTCCTGTGCCCACCCATCCTCTTGGGCAATGTCTTCCCATCGTAGCTTGGGTTCACTACCGTCGTCTGCGGAAATGCATGGTATGTTCTCCAGCTTGGTGTTATATGTAGGTTGATCTGATAGCTCTAGTAATAGATGCAAAGCTTCCGGGTACCACTTGAAGCCAAGGTGAGATAGTAGATCGAGGCGTGCCTTGAGCTCATTGGCGAGGGCATCTCTGTTGTGAACGCGGAATTTTTCCTGGAGTCCATTCAGAGACTTTTCTACTTCAAAATGATTGGTCCGAAGGAATTTGTTAGTCTTGAATGCCCGAAGAGCAGCATCACGCGTGCGAAGAAAGCTCTTGTCGGTCTAGCTGGTGATCAGTCGCCTGGTGACTTAGGGAGGGTCATGAGGAACGCACAGGGGCTCTTGGCTGGCCCAGTGCCTGGATCAGGTCACCGGTAAGGCCTTCTATCTTTGCAGCAAACGCCATGACGCGACCAGAGGCATCTTGGACACCGGCATTCTACTGAGCTTGGTGAGGGTTGATGTGAAGGCAACGCGTAAAGCGGTTTGGCGGGGCACGGTACGGTACGGTAGTCCCGATAGCGCTACAGCGGATCTTGGTGTGTCTTCTGGTTTGCGCGCCCATGTCACGGCAGTACCAGCATAACGCTTTGTTGCATCTCCAGAACATAAACCAAACCTCATCTTGTATTATCTAATCTTTTGGAAGTTTTGCTCTGACCAGCGCGCGAGATGACTCTATCAACTGAGGCGCGATGGTTCGCTGTTCACACGAGGTTCGAGCCCAGATCGCGCCAGCGCCCCACTACACTCAGTGCTGCTCCCCTACAGCAATTGTCCTTGACGACTAAATCGCCCCTATCTCTGACCTTAGCGTCTCTTTGTCGCCCCTGTCTTTATTTTCGCCCATGGACTTTCAAAGCTTTGTCTGCGAATAGCCTCAGGAGCATCATCACTTTACTCCTTAGGCATTTTCGAAGCATCATCCTGTGTCACTGTCCCAACGCGACCAACTCCATGTTTCGTTGATACGGCCTTGCTCGACCACACGAGTTTCCGACTGCGCCACATTACAGCATCCGCCACCATGGCGATCGCGCGTCCCGTCAGGATGCTCGGCCTGCTGGCCCTTGTGCTCTGGTGTTTTTTTCTTTACCAAGTGTTCAAGCCCACAGCATCGATATTCGGACCCGCCGGCAGATATGCCAACTTTGAGCGAGACCCCAACCTGGATCGTGAGGATTTCCATTCCTTGGTAGCAATAGGCACGTCAAGACAGCGTTGCTAACCCCTTATCAGCGACCGGCGAACCAGAGGGCATTCTCGTCCGCACATCTTCCAAATATGCCCCCGATGCCAAAGATACCGATCGTATACCAGCGACCCTGCTAGCACTCGTTCGAAACAGCGAAGTGGATGATATGGTGGCCTCCATGGTCGACCTCGAGAGGACATGGAATCACAAGTTCAATTACCCTTGGACTTTTTTCAATGACGAGCCGTTTTCGGAGGAATTCAAAAAGAAGACCAGCGCAGCGACAAAAGCCAAGTGCAACTATGGTAGGTGAAGACGGAGCATGGCACACCAACGCAATAAGCGATACTAATAGCTGGCCGCAGAGGTCATCCCTGACGAGCACTGGGCAGTTCCCTCCTGGATCGACATGGACATGTTCGAAGCCTCTGCTACTGTTCTCGAGAAGAATGGCGTGCAGTATGCCAGAATGATGTCGTACCACCAGATGTGCCGTTGGAATAGCGGCATGTTCTACAAGCATCCTGCTCTCAAGGATGTCCGCTACTACTGGCGCGTCGAGCCCAAAGTACACTTCTTCTGCGACGTTGACTACGATGTTTTCCGCTACATGCACGACAACAACAAGACATATGGCTTCACAATCACCCTTTACGACGATCCGAATACTCTCCCAACACTCTGGCCCGAAACCGCCAAGTTTCTCGCAGACCACCCAACATACCTCAAAGAGAACAATGCCGTGAAGTGGGTGACTGACAGCGAGCGCCGACCCGAGCACAACTACAACGCTCAAGGCTTCTCGACATGTCACTTCTGGACCAATTTCGAAGTCGCCGACATGGAGTTCTGGCGCAGTCAGGTGTACGACGACTACTTTAACCACCTGGACAAGGCCGGCGGCTTCTTCTACGAGCGCTGGGGTGATGCCCCTGTCCACAGTATCGCAGTTGGTCTCTTTGAAGACAAGAGCAAGATTCATTGGTTCCGCGATATTGGCTACCAACATATTCCCTTCTTCAACTGTCCCAACTCGCCCAAGTGCAAGGGATGCGTGACTGGCCGTTTAACAGACGGAGAGCCATTCCTTCACCGCGAAGATTGCCGACCAAATTGGTTCAAATACGCGCACATGGACTGAACCTCGCGACAGGGCCGTCTCAAGTGAGGTGATGCGATTCATCATTCTGACGAAACAACGATGTAAATGAATAATGCATCATTTGTTCCACCTCGAGGTGGAAATTCTAATAATATTGAAAAAGAAGGGCACAGTGGAAGCTCATGGGGAATTGGCAGACGAAACGTACAAGCGTGTAATCTGGACCTTTGTTTTCTGGCCGGCGTTTGGGGTGCATTGCTATTTGGAGACCAGCGGCCGTGCACACATATATAGGATCGATGGGCGGCGTGTTTGCAGCTAGAGCTTACGATTTCGAGTCACCTACAATGTATATTGAATTCATCATGCTCTCCTCAAGGAAGGGGCTCCCAATTGGAAAGGCAGCTTATACACACAACTCTGTAAATGCAAAGGGGATATCATAATCATGCGGCAAACACAGTAACAACGCCCGACGTGCCTCCCACGCAAAACTGGTCTCCCCAGCCATCGTCTCGCCAAGCCATGCAGCTTATCACGTTCTTCCTCACCTTTTCCTTGCCATCTCTACCCACAACCTTTTTCCGCGCGTCATAGCCCTCGGGTCCCCACGGCACCGCTATCTTGCCAGCAAGCTTGCCGCTGAGCAGGTCCCAGGCCAGAACCCTGCCCTCGCCCGGGCCAAGCGCCTCGTCCTGCGCCCCCGTCATCTCGTCGCCGACCAGCACGTACTTTTCTTTGGCGCCCAGCACCGACTGCAGACGCAGGTCCTCGTTGCGCCAGGCAGCGTCCGCGTACGCCCTCAAGCAGGTGCCGTCGTCGCGGTCCATGAGGCGGAGCCTGCTGTCGAGGGTACCGACGAGCATGGCGCGGCCGTCGCGGGTGAGGGCGACGCTGGTGACGCCGCTGCGGCCGCCGACCACGTCGGTAGTGCAGGTGCCCATGCGGACGTCGTAGCTGCGCACGCGGCCGTCGACGCTGCCTGCGACCACCTCGGGCCCGCGCACCGCCAGGCACGTAATGGCGTCGCGCGCCTCATCGAGCACCTGGATGGGCTTGGCGCTGCCGCTGCGCGCGTCCCACAGCCGCACCGTCGTGTCGAAGCCGCCGCTGGCGACGAGGGAGTCGCCCTCGCCCGCAAACGCCACGCAGTTGACGCGTGATGTGTGCCCGTGGGCGCTGGCGCCGCCGAAACGACGCGTCGTCACCGCCGTCGCCACGTCCCAGAGGAACACGGCGCGGTCGCCGCCGCCCGACACAAACGATGTGTTGCTTGCGGCGACGGCCAGGCTCAGCACCTCGTAGCCGTGCGCCTCGTAGCTCTGGATGAGCCGGCCCTGCGGTAGGCACGACGAGGCGGCGAGAGATGCCTCCGAGGCCCGGGTCGTGGGCACAGACGAGGTGGGCTGTGGGTTGTACAACCGGATAGCGCGGTCCGCGGAACCGGTGAGAATGTAGGTGCCAGGTGATGAAGAATATGTCACCGCATGGACGGGGCCTTTGAGATGTAGGGTTAGTGATGTGCAATCAATGCGAGGATAGGGAAGCTCATACTGTTGGACCCCGTTAGGTGAGCCACTGGCTGGCAGGAAAAGGCCATGTTGGGCTTGAGTGGGAACAGTTCAGGAAAGGATGGGATCAGCGCGTTCAAGTCATTGTATTACTAGAAGCCCAATACATGAACTTCAATTGATGGCTTTTGGAATGTAATGCAAAGTCTTGATTCGTCAGGTTGATGTTGTGGCCAGGTCCTCGTGCAATCGAAGTTGTGAAGCCATCACGTGCTGGTGGGTACACGCAGAACGGAAAGCCGTCAGCTTCCAGCTTTGCAACTTGGACAAAACAGACAAGTGTATTATTGATGAGCATCTTGACTCCTCCACTTGATCGATACCAGGATGAGCGATGTGCTTCCGCAACATGCTAACAGAGCCCCGTTCTAGATTGTACCGAGCCCCTTGAGGGCCTCATTGCTTTTGGCAACTGTCGCACCGTCTGGGCCTCCAAACCTGCGAAACAAAAGGCCCCTGTCCTTTGAGCAGTCGCTCATCATGGAGCGAGATCGAACATGCCCATTTATATAATAAGACGGAACAATGGAATAGGTAGGCCGCTGTACCGGAACATGGGTTTCCTGTCAATGTCCTCGCGAGCAGATTAGGCACTCTTCAGTGAAGCCATCTCGATCCACGGAGAAGCCAGGAAGCGGAATAGAAATTTCAAAGAAAATAGCTTCTAGTTGTTCAAAGCCTTGTTGCTCCTTTGGCAGCAAGCTGACACAGTTTGATCAGATGTGCCCCGCCGGATCGTGGTAATAATTAGTACGGACGAACTGATGATCGACCGGAGCATTACCAGAGACTAGCTACGTTTGTACATATGCGGCAAAATCGACAGCCGAAACTTTCGAGTTATCCGAAAGATGTTAATGAGCCGGCAAGGTCACTCGAATTGGGAGTAGAGAAGCAGCAGTGGATGTTTGCAATATATTTCTGTTTGTGATATAACGTGTTCAACAGTCTGTCAAGACGTTTCTTTCAGTCTCGAGATGCCACAGCTTATCTGTAGGCTGTCCAATCAAAAACGTATCGTGCTAGCCAACAGAGTGGCATTTTTCGCATGCAGTTTCCATTATGCACCCAAGTTGTCTACCAAAAATATCCAAGGTTTCGTTTCAACCCGCTTCCCGATTCCAGGGAAGTATATACCAAGAGCGCCAGCCAACGACAAAGGACGCAAGATTTGCGAGGACCCATATAGTGCTTGCGAGCAAAGTTCATAAAAAAAGATGGAGCTGAAAAGGCTGAGAGCAGCATACCCTAGAGAGGAAGTGTATATACAATATCCATCTCCTTGGGTAATAGAGCATCGATTGGCTCACACATTTGCCAGTGGCTGCCGCTACTCGTCTCCAGCACGATGTAGCCACGGGAAGGGCTCTCCGGTCTTGCGCCATGCTCACGAATGTAGACAATCTCGTCAAGACGCTTGTGGAGTGCGATCCTGGAGCGAGTGGCGTCTTCCCATGTGCTTGCTAGACGTTCAACTGCCATGAGAGCATCTCTGGCACTGTTGATCTGGTCCGAGAGGCTAGACATGGTGCCATTCGCAGTCAGGACATCGACGGCTTCGACAGTAGCCACGGCTGTGACACGGGGCAGCGTGATGAGAGATGCCTGTGTGCGGCGCAGATTGTCAACCGTCTGCAGCACATCCACAATGCCAGCGGCATGGCCGAAGCAATTCTGCGCATAGCCATTTTGCACCTGTAACGTGGCAGCGGAGCTATGGCGGTTCACTTTGATCATTGCGTGGTGATACAAAAGGTGCAGGGAGAGAAACGAAGCAGCATGACCAGCACCAGCCGAAGCCTTGAGGTTGTTCATGGAGAATGAGAGGTGTTCAGGAAGAGACGAGAACCAACTCCTAATATTTCTTGCGAGAGTTTGTATTCTGGTGGACTCATCCGAGGCGGCAGCTGTACGACACGCAATGCGATAAAGTGTGACTTGGCAATAAGACCATAGATATGCCATCTCTACAAGACTGGCTAGAACGTTGCGCGAGCCTAGCCTCGCAGACGCCGTGAGGTTGTATGGGTCAAACATGGGCTCGTCTCGCTCAATTTGCTTCTCAAAGCTATCGTTGTCGGTGGGCAGACGAATATCGAGATCTTCGGCGTTGATTATAGCTGATCTATTGGGAAAGATGCCATTGAACCTTTCAAGCATGAAAAGCGACCACAGTGTGCGACGACGGCTCTCTTTATACCCTGTTCTGGACATGCCAAAAGGATAGGTCGTCATGTTTGCTTCTGTAGACTTTTCAAGTTCCACATTGAGCTGCAGACTGTCGGAGACGGCCAGGGCCGACGATAGCAACTCGTTGGCATCGTGAATACAATCAATAGAGATGTAATACACAGCCATGAGGATACGGCTCTGAACGAGCTGCAGGCAGTCAAATCCGAGGTTCTTCTGCGCATAATGCGCGACTTGAGCGTACTCGGAAGCAATATGCTTTGGGCCGCCGGAAAGGGCAACTCCAATAGTAAGAACGCTGTAAAGAAGCATCAAGTCTTCTGGGACCTTTGTATCGCCCGAGAGGGCAAGATGCGTTTTCCAAATGGTCTCGGGCAAGAACTTTATAAGCATGGCAGAGTCAATGTGGACAAAGAACTGCATGACAACATCGTTGATGGAACGAGGGTCAGACATGTACACGTCAGTACGCCAGGCACGGCATAGATCATCGTCTGAGATGCGCGAGAAGTCGGACGGGCGTCGATAGGGTGGGCGGGGAGATTTTGAATGATCCAGAGCGTCGGAAGCAGCAAGCGAGGTGCCCTTTGAATGGCTGAAAGAATTTGCTCCGAGCTTTAAACGCTTGTGGTAGCTGTCTTCGAGGCCTTGGTGAGAAACAGGCTGGACAACAGGCGACCTGGAGTCTCGCGAAGCTCGTGGAGAAGACAAGTTCTTCCCATTGTATAGTTCCGCAGATTGTGCAGATGGCGAAGCCGTTTGGCCACCTCTAGGCGCATTCTTGAATTTGCAAACTCTGCCAAACTTGTCGCATTGGACACATCGAGGAAAGTCGGGGTCGCATTTGATCTTCTTCTCGCGGCATGTGACGCATGCAATGGCAAGCCTCTTTCTTGGCTTGCCTGCTTTTGTGACACCCCAAAGTGCATTCACATTCTCGCCGTCAATCACTGTCTTGCAGTGAGTTCCATCATCGTAAAAGTAGCACATGCCTTCGCCGGGAACTTCAGCAGCCCGCAAAAAGCGTGGCAAGAACTGTGCGCCTGTCCAAGTTCTTGGAGGAAGGGTGTCTTTGGAAGTAAGGCTTTCTGGAGTACATGCGGCATGGGGAGTCGAGCTTGAGGGTTCTTTTTTGCCCTCGGTCGCTTCGTCTCTTGATTCAGGGAGATACCTGCGAGTCGTGTTAGGGGTGCCCAGCATGTAATCCTGCCGCTCGGCATCTTGCTGAGACCATCTTGACTCGGTCCCAATCTGGCTTCTTGATTCGACAGCTCCCGGTGATTGTGAGTCGGAAACTGGTCGGACGATATCATACGGAGAAGCTTCGTAGGTGGTTCTGGGCTGCGCTGCTAGTGATGGGAAGTAAGAGGACGAGCTTTGAGGTCCAGCAGCCAACGTATGAGGACGATCGAGAGGTGAGTGCATCTGATAATGGGCAGAGCGGCTGGAGAGAGAGTTGAGAGGCCGCATAGAGGCTGGGGGCCCGAACAAGCTGCTGAGGGGAGGCAGTTGCAGGCGCTGGGGGGTGTTGGAGGCTTGGGGCGGCGTCCTTTCCCGACGGTCCTCGCGATCATCACGGCCCGTTGTCTTGTCATAATTTGACATTGGCAAAGATGCTAATGCTTGTGAGGCCCAGATGTGATCTGCTGAAGGAGACGATCTTGACGAGAATGAAGTCGCCGTCGGGCTGGCCAGTTCTGGTGGAGTGTCTGGCAGGGCCATTCGTGGACGGGACTCTAGTGGTGCAAGGGAGCCCATTGGGAGGGATCCTTGTGGCGGGATAGAGATGTATGATATCAAGGCACCCTCTGTGGGATACTACCTTGCCAGTGGCGCTTGGCGGTCGGCAAGAGCTCTGTGCGTATAGTCAAGATTCGGTACCAATCTGCCGACCAAGTATGATGCTGCAAGTGTGGCGGTTACAGTAGTGCGTCAGAGACTGAGACGTCGATTCTGTTGGTAGAGAGTAAGTGGCAAAAGCCGGCCGGGAAGTCTATGATGCAGTTGTTGTGTTGGGTCGGTACGAGTTGCTCGAGAAGAAGGAGCAAAGAGGACGGGAACGGGCGTTTTTAGAACAAAACGACTAACAAGAAAGAAATGGGGCAGCTGAGCGAAAGGATGAGAAAATACGACGGAGCAATGCAAAATCAGCCAAGGAAAGCCGTTACCAGATTGCCGGGACGAACGTGAAGCGTTTATTTGCTGGATGCAAAGCCATTTTGCACTCTCGTAGGAGCATAGGGATGGGGCCGGACTAACACATTTCCTACCGACTAACATGCGTCGTTCAGGGCTCCCCAGCCTTGACACATCCTGAGCGACACCCCCCCTCCCGCCTCTATCGGGGAGTGGCGGCGGCACTGGCAAAGGGGAGGAGGGTGTGAGAACGGTCCCCACGACCAGAGGGGTGGGCGAGTGCGGTTGGCTTCGAGTCAAAAGAACCAGCACGACGTACTAATAATGTCACAGCCTGTTGCCTTTTCGGTTATGAAGCGATGGTGGGCAAGCCACGATGTGTGGTAGGCAGGCGAGAGCAACCAGCCGGCTTGTGGCATTGACGAGTGGTGACAGCTTCTGCTTTTGTATATCATGGCCACTATTACGTTAGTTGTAGGATCCTGCCTACAGCCCCCCTCCTTGTCTAGTTATAGCTCGTGCCACCGCAACGGCTCTCAAAGGTCTAATGAATGCAAAGCCCGTCACTCAGGACCGACTCAAACTGGGCAACTATTTTCTGTACATGACACAGAAGGGCTTTTTGCAACCCTAGCACTTTGGAAGCCAGCACTTTGTTCATGTTGATCTGTTGACTTGTCGCGGTACTGTCAACTTGCAGTGGGTGTGGGCATAGCACCTTTGGAAGGATGGGAGAGATTGACCGCTCCCACACCCTAGGGTGACGGCACTGATGAAGTAAGGTCATAATAAACGGTGCCACATGAAAGTAATGAACTGGGCTTTAGAACCGCCAACGGGTAATTAGTGGATGGCGACAATCTGGTAGGTGGACCGAGGACACATAAATCCCACACTTTATGTGGCTACCACGCCGGAGCCGCTGTATTAGTTACGACTTGATGCCGTTCTCCACGTTTTGCTGCTTCAGCACCCGAGGCATCGGGGGGCCGATCTGGATATTCGGCCGCACCAGAAGCAGTGTCCAGCCTTCTGTGCGATCCCTGCAGGTACGGAGCTTCAGCGCCTTGGCTGGGGGCGACGCGAAAGTTGAGCTCAAGACGACGCTTACTGAATAGACCACGCTGTCTTGGCAGTCAATCAATGGCTAGAAGACTCGTGGGGTTGACAGCTTCTTCACATGGGTATTTCTAGCGGCGCAATGGTTCGTAACAGCAAGTCCAAATTTCCGGCCGAGAGCCAGGCTCAGTGCCTGCGGTTCATACTGGCGCAAATCTTGGCAGCTTTTCACCAACTCAAGCTTTGTTATTAGTACCAATGGTAATCCGTAGCTGCATTCGTCATGTACTGCAGGGTCCCAGGCCAGGACAACAGTGCCTAACGTTAGCCTCTTGCCTCCCCATCAAGCACTTTGCACTAGTTGGATATATCATATTAGACGTCTGACAGTG
The DNA here is from genome assembly GCA_038367545.1 of Beauveria asiatica. NCBI lineage: Eukaryota > Fungi > Ascomycota > Sordariomycetes > Hypocreales > Cordycipitaceae > Beauveria > Beauveria asiatica. Next base: position 263 of record JAAHCF010000182.1, on the reverse strand, counting down.
GTCGATTCACACAAAGTACGAATGGGCTCGCAGTAGTTGCCGCCCGGTCCGGGGGGCTGATAGTCGCGGCAAACTATGTAACACTTCCACATAATGGTAATAGCGTGCCAACGTGCCAACGTGCCAACGTAGAGTCCGATGTCTCTTTTTACGCCTTGCGAGCAGTGTGTGAGTTTAGCATTTGGTGGCGAGGCAAGCAAGCGGTTACTTTTTTTTTTTTTTTTTTTTTTTTTTCCTTGTTTTTTCTTCTTAATTTTCTTTTT
>JAAHCF010000181.1:0-55961 GCA_038367545.1 Beauveria asiatica | reverse complement strand
GGGATGGGGGGGGGGGGGGGGGGGGGGGGGGGGGGGGGGGGGGGGGGGGGGTGGTTGGCCGGCTGCAGCCCGCAGGCCCCTCCCGTGAGCCAACACGGGCGCTTAAGTGAGTGGCAGCGATGATGGGCTGTTTGGCTTGTTTCTCCATCTAGTTTCAACGCGCTTCGCATCGTCCCGACCGTCTGGTACGGTGTGTGGGGCGACGGGCTGGCAGAATGGCCCATCTTAAGAGCAACGCAAGCGCCGAGGTCTCACAACGTGGTCATGGGCAGCCAAGCACAGATTTCTTTCTCGCGTATGCAATATATTGGCTGTCTTGCGCGGTCATGATGGATGGTACTTTTCTCATGTTGGCGCGTGTCTTGTTATCTCCTGGAGGCTCTGTTGTTGTTCTTTTTACCTGTCTTTTGAACGCCACAGATGGTGTCAGCCTCGCGTTCATGGCCACGCGAGGCTTTGAGGCGGTGCAAAGCAACAACCTGTGGCTGATGAATGATGATTATGCAGAGCATCCAACGGGGCTGAACCGCCAATGTATGTAATCATGTAGTTAATAGAGTAGACGAACCGTGCGTGCGTGCGTGCATGGTGCCTATTAGCTTGTGATGTCGCATGAAGATGACAAGTCGACGTTGAGAGTCAAGTGTCTGGATGCCTTTATTCTGGAGACGTGGACGCCTTTTCTGCTGCCTACCATGGACCAATCTGGTAGCAATGTAGACGAGTAACACCAATCAGAAAGCGACATTGTTGACAAGGCAAAAAAAAAAAAAAATCTCCCCCAATCCAACGTTAGTGCTGCAAGCAATAGTTAATAAAACAACTGCTCTGCTGCCCACATTCCGCTTCCGCGCCTGCATTTCACCTCCTCGATTTTTGTGAGAACCGGCTCATTTTTTGCCAGGGAGCGGCGTTTCTGCCATGCCACCGCTACCAAAAGGGCAAGCTAATGCAGCTCATGATACTGCGAATGCTGGCGAGAAGGACAATATGATCAGCACGCATGATAAGAGACTGCATGTGTAGTGGGCTAAGTTTTGAACAGACATTCTGTCGGGCCTAGCTTATCAGAAAAGGAGATGTATCAGCAGAAAGTCTGGCGGCTGGGTGAAGCTTGGTCGAGGATGAGTACGGAGTATCCGTAGTTGGGCTCGTTTGCAGCCACCAACAGCCAGCCGCTGCCGGGAGGGAAGGAGCGGGGAGCAGGCTGACGGATGTGTCGCAGGAATTACCCAGGTATTAAAAAAGCCCTTTGATACAGCCCCGTATGATTAATAGGCCCTCGAGCCCTCTTCCTACTTCCAATCGTTAATAATGTTTCATTCTCGTGACCTTCAAGACGGTTGCTTTCAGCCCCTACCATTCTACAGTAAGTAGCTTGGGCAGCCCAACATCGGCTGGTTCACCAAGCACTGGGTGGCCAATTTGAGCGCTTAAAAGAGTACAAGAAAGCAGGAAAACCTCCAGCCCATTATCTGGGAAAGACGCAACTCCTCAGTTGACCGTCATTTTTTCCCATCTTGGTTGGGCCATCTTGTTCCGCCGCCACTGTCCAACACATCACACATACGCCGCCCACACACCTCCTGGCCCCCCCCCCCTCCGCGGGCCGCTTCCCTAGTTACCCTCCCCTCCCCGGATGAATCGTCGAATCGTTCTGCACCTTGACGAGTGCCAGAGCGGGCGGTGTGGTTCCCTTGTTTGTTGGCCTTGCATACGAGTCTGTTAACGCTGAACCCCGGGTGCGTGGGACAGTTGACTTGAACATATGAGGCGGAGATCACGCACTCCCACTCTCCGGGGCTCTTTCTTCTTTTCTACTTTTTTTTTTCTCGCACCTGCTATTTGGTATGTACGCTGGCTTCTCTTTGAAAAATTATTTTCGTATTTCAAGACGGGCATTTTGAGTACAAGAACTGTTCTTGGGGCCGCGGTCGACATCCGCCAGAGTCGCCAGTCGCTACTGGTTGAAGGCTAGCCTCGAACAGTACTTTTGTACTTTTCTGGTCTCAGCCCTGACTTTATTTATACCTTGTCCATTTTCTTTCTTGCACTCTCCGACGGCCCTTGCGCCTCGGCAGACAAGATCATTTTCTCGGGAGTCATCTGATCTGGGTAGGCCAGCTTCTAGTTGCGCGTCTAATTGTTTGCGTCTTGGTGGTGGACACAATTGCCCAAAGTGCGCCCAACATCTTGCTTATCGCCGCTCCACTGGCCAAACCCTTGGGAACTTGGTCGTGATAGTCTCCCGTCTTTACACAGCGTCAGGCTGCGCGACATCACCGGACGTTACGGCGTCATGCCGTGTCGGAAGACTTGGTTGCAGACGTGCATCTGAAAGGGGAAAAAAAAAGAAAAAAAAAAGAAAGAAAGAAAAAGGCAAGTCAAAAGCCTCGATTGGCCACAGAGACAGAAAAACGCAAAATTCGCGTCTTGCTCCCGGCGGCCGCTCTTCAGTACGTCGAATGAAGATTCGCGTCACCATGCCAGCCGGCATACGCTCCGCCCATGGCTTCGACACGGCCCTGCTTGAGGCCCTCTTCTGGGAGTCGGGCAAGTGCATCACCGTCGTGACCCTCTTGACGGGCCTGCGCCATCATCTCTCCAAGAGCGCCTCAGATGAGCTCGACGATCTCTGCAACCAGCTGCGCCGCCTGCGCAGGGCAATGCTCGGCTTCGCCGACCTCTTTCCCCTGCACAAGGAGGCCATTCACACCTGCCTCAACCATCTTGACATAACTCTGCCATCCGTCTCCCAGACACTCGACGATATCCAGCGCCACTGCCACGCTCAGTACCCCTTTGCTGACGGCGCCTGGGATCGCCTCATCATGGACATGACTACCGGCCGCCGGCGCAGGTTGGAGCTGTGGGATCGCTTCGAGCTGTATACAGACTTCTTTGAGAACTTATTCTCGGCCATAATACAGTATGTCTTTTGAAATGATACAAGCTATCCCCACCGCCACATTTGCTTACTTTTTACTTGCCCTCAAGATGCCCCAAATTCGATTGGATAAAGGCAGAGGGACTTCGTGTTAAAATCCTTGATCTCAGAGAAGATCAGGGAATGAGTAGGTCACACCTGCAATTCTTCTCTTGCCATTGCTGACCTATGCTCGCAAGGAATCCCCAAGGATCTTCCGACTGTCTTCGTCCCCTTCAATCAGCTGCCAGTCGCCCGAGCACGAAGACGAGTATGTACCCTGCCACCAGGGCTTTAATTTTCTTTTCTGACATTCCAGAAAGTCCTTGGTCAACCACTGGGCTATCGATACTGTGGACCGCAAACCCAAGATGATGAGCCCCTTTATCGAGATCTGCAAGTGCGTCGAACAATAGCTTCCCTGCAACCATCTGCTTGCGCTTACCATGATAGCTCCAATTCATTTGGGCCGTATACTCAGTGGACCATGTTAGGAATTCCAGAAAAGTCAAAGCTCATTTTCCGAAGGTGTGCTCCTTTGCCACCCACCCGATTCTGGGTCATTTGCTAACCCCTCCAAGGAGTTTCAATAACGATCAACTCGCCCTCATTGTCTTTATCAACGACGTTGACAAACTGCCATATGTTTTTATACGGACTACATATGAGAGTGGCCTTCCATGGTACGAATGCCGACCGCTCGGCAAGATTCGCATCATGCGCAACGAGACCAAGATACATCTGAGCCGATGGAGTTATGGCCAAGAATGCTTCGTTCACTGGGGTGTCTTCCATTTCCGGTTCTTCGAAGGTATTTATCTCAAATTATATTTTCCCTGCCAACATGTAGCTAATATACCGCCGTCTTGCAGAGCTTGTTGTTACTCAGTGCACTCTGCTCGCCCTTAAAGCCCACGCTAGTCTCCTGCCCGACGCTCTCAGCTACGACGAGTCTATTTTTCGTGACGACTCCAAGATATGGGAAAAGTATGTCTTGAAGCTACAAACTATGATACGCACACTGGTGCGGAACTGACTTGTTTTACCAATGAAAAGAGACATCATTGACGGTGGTGTCCGACACAAGCTCGCCATTTACCGGGATAACCTGACCGCCACCAAGCGTCTTTATGCGTGTGTTGCCCGAGGCGAACGGCTCCAGGCATACTGTCCGGCTTGGACCATATTCTGTTAGTTGTTTTCGTATCCAAAAGAAGATGCTATGCAAAGTATTGATACAGCGCAGTCACCGATCGGAAAGCGAAGCCACAGCTGGAGTGTGTAGGTGACTTCAAGCTCATCATCTACAATGCGGTTCTTTACACCTTTGGCGACCGCTATCTCACAGCAAGACACGATGCCCGGCGCTTCGAAATCAGTTTCAAGTATGATCAGGGTAAGCTCAACCAAAATCATCCAGCCCCGCACTGCCCAGAACCGGGCGCTAACAGTATGCAGACAATCGGCAATTGAAATATCTTCTCGACGAATCTTTCAAAGCGCTTCAGAGTCAACGTGAATAAGCGGCCACAATACAATCTGCATCTCCAAAAGCATGGAATATTTGGTGAGAAATCTGGGGGAACTACAAAAATTTGACTGGATCTGGGAAACCGCATTTTCTTCTTCAAGCGAAAGCATCATGTTACGAATAGTTATACCCACAAACCAAGATTGAGCGCAGCATTCATCTCTCAATCTTATATATACGATACACACGAATTCCAACGAATTATGACTGCTCACCACATTTTCATCTCATTTATGTGTTCCTTTATTCTGAAGCCGGTCCAGGTGTGAGACAAGGATTCACGACGCTCTCGTTTACCGTAGTGATGACGGTCGAGGTCCCGCGCCTTGCCTTGGCATCCATCTTCTGACACTGATCGGCAGCGGTGAGATGTTGCCATTGATCGTAGTGAGGACCATTACTTGCAGGACAAAGATTGGCTCTGTCGCCTTGCACAGTGATATGACAAACATTGTGGGGAAACCATGGCAAAGCAAGATCTTCATGATAATCGCTTAATATGGAAAGATGGACTAATGCGAAGAAGATATCTTTCGAATTTTGCATACAATATGAATGTATCTCTGGGCATAAATCTTCTTCTTGGGTTCATAAACACATGTCTTCCTTCATATATGCTCCCGTCAATTCGTAATGTAAACGCTGTGTCTTGCGAAAATTTAGGTGCGGACGTCGGGCTGGTCGCGGCCGACGTGCTGCTTGAACTTGAGGAGCTCAGTGGCAAACTCGACCTCGGCCTTGAGGAAGTCTTGGGCGTCCAGGTCATACGTGGCGGGGTCGCTGCTGTACTGCTCCAGGTAGAGACGGATGGTGGCGCCAGAGGAGCCTGTGCCGGAGAGACGAACAACAATGCGGCTGCCAGAGGAGAAGGTGGCGTAGAGACCCTGGTTGGACGAGACAGAGCCGTCGAGGTCAGTGTAGGAAAAGTTGCCAGCAGCAGTGACAGTACGGTCTGCCACAAAGTTAGCCAAAGAAAGCTTCGCTTTTGTAGTTTTGGGAATTGCTTACCTCCAATCTTGCTGCCGACGATCTTGGGGTCGGCTACCAGAGCCTTCAGCTCACCAACAACCTTGTCGGCACCGTCAGAGTCGACATTCTCGTAGTCGTAGCGAGTAAAGAATGTACGGCCATATTGTGTCCAAAAGTCCTTCTGAATCTGCTTGATGGAAGGGGTGGTCTCGGGATTCTTGACACCGAGGGCGGCAATGATGTTGAGCCAGGCGACGACAGCCCAGAGGCCATCCTTTTCGCGAATGTGATCACTGCCCGTACCGAAACTCTCCTCACCGCAGATGGATAGCTTCTTAGCGTCAAAGAGTGCGCAAAAGAATTTCCAACCGGTGGGCACCTCGTAGCAGTCGAGGCCCTGCGCCTTGGCGACAAGATCAACGGCACCAGAGGTGGGCATGGAGCGGGCAAGGCCGTTGACACCATTCTTCTGGAAGTAGGGGATGAGCTTGGCGTGGTGGGCGATGATGGCGAGGGAGTCGCCGGGAGAGACAAAGGCGTTGGCGCCGTAAATCATGTTGCGGTCACCGTCACCGTCCGAAGCCGCGCCGAAGGGAATGTTGTGCTTATCGACCACCTCGACGAGGGAGTGGGCGTACACCAGGTTGGGATCTGGGTGGCCGCCGTTGAAGTCGGGGCTGGGCACGCAGTTTTGGGTGGCGCCAGTAAGGCCAAGCTCCTTCTCGAAGATAGAAGTTCCGTAGGGGCCAGTCACGCCGTGGAGACCGTCGAAGAGAACCTTGAAGTCTGGATGCGAAGCAAAGAACTTCTTGATGGTGTCGAAGTCAAAGATGTCTTTGAGCATTGTGACGTAATCGGCAGTACTGTCAATGATCTCAACCTCGAGAGCACCGTAAGTCTTGGTACCAATGGTGGTAATGTCAACATTGGGGATCGAGGCAATTTTGTAGGAGGTCAGAGTCTTGGAAGTCTCAAAGACCTTGTTTGTCATGGACTCGGGGGCGGGGCCACCGTTGGCTAGGTTGTACTTGATGCCAAAGTCTTCCTTGGGACCTGGGAGCTCCGATTGTTAGCAAACTTTGAGAGCCGGGCTTGAGAGCTTTCACTGACCGCCGGGATTGTGGCTAGCAGTCAGCAGAATACCGCCGGTAGCCTTGCGAAGACGGATGACATGGCTCGCAGCAGGGGTCGACAGGATACCGTTCTGGCCGATGAGGAGCTTCTTCACACCATATGCGGCACCGATTTTGGCAATCAGCTGAATGACCTCAGGGTTCCAGTAGCGACCATCGCCACCGATGACGAGGAAGGATCCTGAAGAGGGCAAGTCGTTAGCTCCGATCGGGCATGAGGCGGTCGCAGATAGGTCTTCTTACCCTCGACACCTTCGGGGATGGAGAGGAGGATGCTGGTAATGAAAGATTCGCTATAGTGGGCCTGCTGGAAGGTGGTGACCTTTTTACGAAGACCAGAGCTGTCAAGACGTTAGATACGTGGACGTTGACCTTGAACTAACAAACAGCTTGGGGCGAGCGACTTACGTGCCAGGCTTTTGGTCCTGGAAGGGTTTAAACTCGACAGTCTTGACGTCCATGATGGCTTCGCGATGCTGAGCTGATTCCGTGAGCGGGCGGAAGGAATCAATCGGGGGTGAGAAGCAAACTCAGAGAAAAAGACGAATAGAAGCAGATTCAAGGAGATTGATCAAGAGGAAAAGAGGCAACAAAGAGGTGGCCAGCTATCATTAGCTTTCGTCAATCATCCGATGGTGGGGTTCCATTTGGGCGGGATGAAGGAGGGGCAGAGTGGTAGTAGCACCGCGCGGTGAAGCCCAAGATCCGCACTGTACAGATGCTGGGATTCCCAGTACACCGCCACAGTGCACGCGCGGAGGCTACTGGCAGTGCAAAGCCAGGATATCGCTGCAGCTGAACGGTTGGGGTACTCTGAAGGGGCATGTCAGAGGCGTACTTACTAAAAGTTAGCTTGAAAGAATAGGCGCTGCCTATGGTTGAACCTGGCTGCCACCCAATTGGGCCGTTATGGCGCGTATATTGCTATCCAAAGAGTTTGACGCCGTACACTTGTATTACAAAAACAGTTCATGCCGAACAAGTCAATCTCCTCTCCTGAAGATTGCATTGCGATAGTACTTGGCTTCTTCAATGCTCTCCAAAATGTCATCTCTTGCCTTGTGCTTGGCCTTTTTGACGGGTACATTTGCGAGAATATCCTCGCTACACCATCGCCTTGCGGCCTCCTTGATCGCACTCACATCAAGGATGCGATGATGCAGATGCTTCATAACCTTTGTGTACGGCTCTTTACGCAGGAACCCGCGGTCTGCATAGACACTGTTTCCAGCCAGCAGCGCCTTCTTCCGCTCGGGAATAAATTTGGTAATGTATTCATACAGGCCTTCCGCCGCAGCTTCTGGAGTCAGTTCCGATTTTAACACAGCGGCAGTCAGTCCAGAGCCAGCATGTGTTTTTGTGCACCACTCGTCCATTTGGTTCATTCGTGACTCTGGCCAATGGATAACGGCGTGGAAGCCCTCCTCGTCGATGAGCTCCATGTTGCCTGTTGTCAAAACACAGTAAATCTCAATGATTTCTTCCACGTCCGGATTAAGACCCGTCATCTATCATGGTCACAGTTCAGTCACTCTGCTTTGCAAAGATCACGTAATTGGACATACCTCACAGTCGATCCATACCAAAGGATCATCGGTGATACCACCGCGAGGATTACCCTTGGAAGGACCCGACTTGGGAGGCATGGCGTATGAGGATGTGAGTGATTGATATTGAAACTTCTCCGGATGACGTTTACTGCTGCTGACGCAATGTCGATATTGAAGATGTGTGGTAGTTGTTGGTTCTTGAGTACTGGGACCGCACCAATAAGAAGATGAAATGCAGGGATCACAGGCTCCGATTTGGTAGCCTGAGACTGTGGTGTGTGTGATGACTGTGATGATTGTTACCTGGTTGGCAGGAGCAGAAAGAATTGGTCAAGTGGGCATGCCTTCGGGCGGTGAGACGACATTTTTGGGTACTGATTGACAGCCAGGCGCAGGCCAGGTTTGCCGGGTTACAGAGGCAATCAGTGGATCGGCGAAATCATTTAGTCAACATGCTGCTGGCAGCCTCGACTTAAAGAGGTACCTAAAGTTTCAGATCATACAGCGGTATGGACCAAACAGACACGCTAAAAACACGCTGAAAGAAAGCCAAACAGCGGGGTTTTGCACCAGGCTTCGACGAGAACTGGCGAAAGACTACCCGGTGAAGGACGAAAAGTTCTGACTCTTCGGCGCAACTCACACCACACATAAGGAGAAAATTACGAATAAAAACATGAAAACCCCCATAAGATATTCCAAATCTCAAAATTTGAACAGATGTTGTTTTTTTCGGCGGTTTAGGTTAAAACAAAGAGTCTTAGGAGGCTAGGCCAGCAATGTATTTTATCACTCAAAATAGCGGTCCAGATGGCGAGGGCTGCTATTTTAACAACAAAATCTAGTCAATTAACAAAAGAAGTGGGCCCGTACACGCTAGCTCGTCCTCTTCTCGAGCCTCATCACGCATGAGAGGATGTAGCTACGAGCAGCCAGGGGGGCTGAGGTCCGTGCACAACACGGGAGGACGCAGCTATCCCTGCGTGGATCTTGCGAGGGAGGTTCTCGTCAGTGAACAATAGAGTCATACTATTATATGTAGTGAGCTTATCATCAAGATCTTTCTTATCGCTTCGTTGTGCTAGCCGCTCCTTGACATTTTCATCCGGGTCGGGCATAACACAGGCGTGGTGAGGCGCCTTAACGGCAACGGTTTTTCCTGTACTATTAAATTCTAGAGGTACCTGATGTCTTATATAAGATAATAGGAGTAAATCGATAATAATTGCAGCCGCTAGCTTTATCACGAGGCAATTATTAAATCTAGCCTCATACGAGTAAATACTTTAGTTACTTGTTAATCTTAGACCTTAGTACGGATGTCGCTTTTAAAAGTCTTGTCTGACCGGGGCACGGGCCACCCCTAGGATACAGGGGGCCCTGCCCACCTAATTTGCTAGGTAACCTCCCTTTCTTTCCTTCTTATTACCCCTCTTTTAGTAGTAAGAATGGTTCGTTAGACAGATATCGCGACACGAGCCCTCGTGGTTACTCTTAAGGCGCCTTATAGTGGTAAGACCTCTATTAAGGTTGCCGGCCTAGCTAGAATATTAAGCCGCTAGGTTGACTGAATTTACGCCTGTGTAATTAAGCGTGGCTTTGACCTGAATCTTCGACCTCTCGTTATTAAGGATGCCTATCTTAAAGATACTCTATAAAGCGGCTAGCTAAGTAAATAAACCACATAAAATAAGGAGATAATCTTAAGTAAGATTAAGCTTAATAGGTATAGTAGGGAGAAAACCTGTGGTATTCTAGCTAGCGAGTTAACTAATACTAGTATCCTTATCTTAGGGTTAACTATATAGCGTATTTTAAGGAAAGCAGGCTTCTAGAAGACGAAGCTAACGAGGAAGCCTAGTCTAACATAGAAGATAAGAACTAAGAGGCTCTATTAGTGCTAGGAGCGAGAGGATTAGAGCCTAGAGGACTAGAAGAAGGTGATATAGTCTAATAAGACCTCTATTATTCTCTTTTACCGCTAGGGAGGATACTGCCTTTAGTAGTAGCCGTTAGAGGCCTTCCTCTATAGCTATATCCGTGAGTATTAGAAGGGTGCCTCTAAATTTATATTCTAGGGTTATTTTTCTTATAACGAGAAAGGCCTTTACTATTATTAGAAGCTAGAAATAGCCTAGGATTATCGCCTTATAGAGAAGGCTATAGAGGAATTAAATATTAAGCTAGAGCCTCTTATAAAGGAAAATTAGGAATTAACCACGGGGATACGCTAGCTTAAACTCTATAATAAGCCTAGAAAGTAGCCTTAATAGTGCTAGAATTAAAGTACTAGAAAGCTCTCTTATAGCGCTAAAGGAGGTATTAATTAGTACGCGTATTAGATAAAGGTTATAGTACTAAAGCTAATCCCTTTTACTTAAGCCTATGCTATAGTAAGGCTAAGAACCCTTATATAAGAAGATAAAGCTCTAGTATATAATTATTATATTTAATAACGTATTTATAACGCTTATTAGGTCTAGCGGCTTCTCTAGCTAGGTAATAGCCCTGATCTTAACCCTATTAAGCTTACCTAGCTATATTTAAAGAGGGTTACTATAAAAAGAGGCGCGCTAAAGAGCTACTAGGAAGCTATTATAGCGTGGTAAGTAGCTTAGTAAGAATTATCTTAATCGCGAATTTAATTATAGATTAAGCGCCTACCCCGGCATATTAAGATAATTATTAAGCTTAAGGGGGGTAATAAGTATAAAGAAGGAAGGCAGGGGCTCCTCCCCGCCTAATTTATATATAGGCAGCCCATAGCTAACTAGTAGGGACCCCCTGGTCAGACAAGACTTTTGAAAGCGACATCCGTATAACTCCCTATAAAAATTAGTGGCGAGCTTATAAGGGTCTATACTAACCTGGTACTAGCCCCACCCTTTTTATCAATTGACCAGATTCTGTTGTCAAAATAGCAGCCCTCCCAGATGGCACCCTGAACCCACTGCAACTGTGGGCGACGCAACGTTTCCTATTCCCAATTGCCCTTCCCTCATTGGCCTGGCTCGCCGCAAGCTTCACCACTTCTGGCAGCTGCCCAGCATCTTCTCCAGCTTCTTTGTGGGGGGATTGTCGCCAATCTGTCCATGCTTGTCCTTGTTCGTCTAGAATAAGCTCCCAAGCTACTTACCTCGTGGCTGGCTTATCTGCAAACTATTACCTACAAACTACCCCGTTCGACAGCTTCCATGCCGGCCGAAGATGCAGCGTGCTGGGGAAAACGGATATAATTCAGGCAACGCATTCCGACGTCCCTTGGCAAGCTTATATATGTGACCCCCCGCGACCCCTCCTCTCCGCACTTGGGCATAATCCAGGCCGAAATCAAAGTGGTCCGGGGCATATGAACCAATCATTATGGCTACCAAGGATGTGTTCGCCACGCTCACGAAGAGGGGATCCGTAATCAAGGCCCCTCAGGACGACTTCAACGACTCCAACGGTGCGAACAGCACTACTACCAACGGCACTAAAGGACACAAGCAGACCCAGGAGCCCATCGACAACAAAAAAACCGACAGCTCTCCTCGCTTCGTTATCATCGGTGCCGGTGCCCGTGGCTATGCCTATGCCAGCGCCATCCACAAACTCACTAATGGTATAGTCTGCGCTGTTGCTGAGCCGCTCAAATTCAGCCGTGAGAATCTCGGCAAAAAGTTCATCTGGCAAGACGACGAGCCCAGTCAGGGTCAATCGTTCCCTGGCTGGCGCGAGTATCTCGACTACGAAATCTCTCGCCGCAAGCGCGTCGCCGATGGTGAGGACAACGTTCCTGCCGGTGCCGAGGGCGCATTCGTCTGCGTCCAGGATGCTATGCACGAAGCTGTCATTGTGGGATTGGCCCCTCTGAATCTTCACATCATGTGCGAGAAGCCGCTCTCGACCACGCTCCAATCCTGTCTCAAGATGTACCAGGCACTCAAGCCCACCATGGCTACCAATGTCTTCTCCATCGGTCATGTTCTTCGATATACTCAGCACAATATGCTTCTGAGAAAGCTCATCGTCGAGGACAAGGTGATTGGCGATATCAGCAGTGTTGTACACACTGAACCTGTTGGCTGGTGGCATTTCACCCACTCCTTCGTCCGTGGCAACTGGAGAAACGCTCATACTTCTGGACCATCGCTTCTGACAAAGAGTTGTCACGACATCGACTTCCTTCTTTGGATGCTTTGCTCGCCCGAGAAGGCTGGCGAGGGAGAACCTCATCTTCCCACTACCGTTTCATCTCAGGGTGGGCTCAACTTTTTCAAAAAGAGCCGCAAGCCTGTCGCTGCACGTGATGCTACCAACTGCATGAAATGCCCGCTTGGTGACTCTGGCTGCAAATACTCTGCCAAGTACCTATACGTTGGCCCCCATCGATACAGCTTGGAGGGTGGCAACTTGAGCATGCCCGTCAATATCGTTGTCCACGACATTGAAGATTACAAGACTATGGATGAGAAGAGGGCTGCCATGATCAGGGCACTAGAGGCTGATTGGGATGAGTCCACTCCCAAGGAAGAGGTTGCAGCACGTTCGTGGTACGGTCGATGCGTCTTTGAGGCTGACAACAATGTCAACGACGAGCAATTCGTCACCATCTCTTTCCCCGAAACCAACAGACCCGCCAAGCAAGTCACTTTCCACATGGTCGCTCAGACCAAGAAAATTTGCGAGCGTTTCACTCACTACTACGGCGACGATGGTGAGGTTTACGCCGACGGCCACAAGATTACCGTCGAGAACTTTGCCACTGGCGAGAAGACGGAGTACGATCCCAAGTACGTCGCCGGCGGACACGGCGGTGGTGACCAGGGCCTCACCACCCAATTTGTCGCCGCTTGCGATGCTGTCAAGAATAAGGGTTGGGCCGCTGAGAGGGCCCAGAACGAGTTCATCGGCTGTACGCTTGATGAGGCGCTCCGCAGCCACGCAATGGTCTTTGCTGCTGAGGAAGCCCGTAAAGAGCAAAAGATTCTTCACTGGCAGCAGTGGTGGAAGGAGCATATTGGCGAGGTCTCCAAGTAGACAATTCACAATGTAAACGGAACGCCACCAATCACAAGATACCACCGCACCGGACATATCATAGGTTATAATTTGTCAAGTATTTCTACTCGCAAGTAATCTATTTCACTAACGCCTACCGCGATCTGCCAATCATCTTCACTCGGTTGCTAGTGGTAGTGGTCTCTGGAGCCGCGCCCGGAGCTCGTCTATTGTACCATTTCCGTCATCGACAATGCAGCCCTTGCGCAACAGAAAGTCCAATGCCGCGAGAGCTGAATTTGGCTTCCATTTATTATTCAACATATCTTCCGTGACTTCGTCCACAGACTGTAGAATAACGTATCCGACGGCGTCATCGGTGCTAGGAGCAAAGACATGATCGGGATCAAACTCCACGTCAAACACGAACCGCACACCGGGTTCAATATGGCCATGCGCATCACCTGCATCGCGATTCTTCCTATCATAAAAAGAAATGCGTGATGGGCCTTCGACCGTACTCATATATGTACGGCATTCTTCCATCAACATACGGGAAGCCCGATCCAGAACAAGGCCGGCCTCTTCCCAGGCTTCGTGCTCCAGGGCCATCCAGGCGTCGTAGCCATCCTCTGGATCCATGCCACCGGCCACCACCTGGTCCATCATGCCGGGGTAGGAGGCTGTCTGCGATCGTTTCGAAACCCACATGAAGATCTGCTCTCCGATTGTCGTATACACGTTGAGATGTACACCGGCCGTCACGACGCCAAAGATTCCACAAAGGGGCGTCGGAATCTCCAACATGGCCCCGGGGCTGTCAAGGAATCTGATTGCTTCAAAAGAAGGCTTCCTTGATAGCCATTTGTCAAGCAGGCCGTTGAATTGCGATCTGTTTATTTCACAGAGCCGTGTAAATTGCTGTTTGCAAACCTCGGCCGCATTCTCGCCGGGAAGCAGGTCTGGGTTCAAATGTATCGTCCTCGTGCTCTCGCAGACTTTAAAAAAAGTTCCTTCCCAGTCCATTTGTTTCGCAAATTCTTCGGCCATGTATCCTACCGGCCTGGAGTTGTTGAGGATACAGAACTTCCACATGCTGTCTAGGTTACCGTCAAATTTGTTGCCCGCGTCAATGACTTTGTGGAGGGCCGACGCAGGCTTTGATGCTCCGCTAGATGAACCCATAGTGCTCACAATGTTTGGTGAGAATTTTGGACCGGTAGCCGTTCGCTGGACGAGAGAAAAGTTTGTAGAGTGTGATGATTTTTGTTGTGGTGTCTTGCTTTGCAGAGGCGCAATGTGCAATGTCAACTTGGACTTCAGTCGTGATGATACAACAAGAGGTCACTGTGCAAAAGAAATCTATGTAGAATGCGCTGAAATGCGTTGTGGCATCCTGTATTGGTACGCACGAGAGTATTTATACACACCCAGCCGTCACAGACAGGCAGCCTCCTTGGGACTCAGTGATTCACGACCTTTGTCATGTTGGTATCCCCCGAGGGCGGCCCAACGCTGTATTGAGTTTATCACAAAAGCTTTGCACAACATGACAGCGCCGCCATCGCTCCGCGGGCGCTCAGTGAGGGCCATGGCTTTGACTTCTCCCTGCATAAAGCGTGTCCGCTCCTTTCGACTTACAAAGACGGATTCGACGCCTTTGGATACACTACAGCTTCGTAGAAACCAGCAAATGAATAGAAAAGGTCGAGTCATGGATACGATCTATGATATGATCTGCTTAAAAGGGTAAAAGAGGTGCCACTCCCAGAGAAGTATCAGCACATCTCGACAGATACAACATCATACTGGTTGTGGAATCTCCATAATAGCGAAACGATCCTGTACACATGACAGATGATTATATCGTTTTTTCAAACTCGTGGCACTCGAAAAGATGCGTTTTGGGTGCTCATCGTACATCTCCAGACCGTCTCAAACAACACAATGAGACTTTACGGACGACGGGCAGCACAAGAAAGAATATGAGACAATTTGCTGCGCTGTTGAATTACCAATCTCACTCTCATGGTAAAAAACAACAACAACCGAAAGTACAATGCTGCGCTTTGAGCAACGTGAATGCCAGCCGCTCGCCGGCTGGAAGCGGCGGTAACCCAGTTTGCCAAGTTAATTTAGTGGCCCGATGGGTTCGGATGTGCCTTTTGGGGGTTGTGTAATGGTTACACGATACAAACAAGTCCAAAGTGCGTGACAGAAAGGGACATTAGACGAAAATTCAAAATTCTCAAACACCGTAGCGAGCTGTGCCAATGCAATAGAGCACGGCTCCCAAGGCTTTGGAGTGCTCTTTCACCGGTGAGGGGGGCAGACGCCACAGTGGCGCTCTGTGAAAGCACACAAAAGTTTTGGGACATCTGGCGATACCTGTAGTTCTTCCACTGATCCAGTCATGATTAATAGAGAGTACCTGGTCATAGCGGCCTTGGTGAAGGCAAGGCTACTTGTTGGTCAGTTAGCAGCGCGTACAACTGGTGCAGAGAAAGACGTCGCCGCTGAGCCCCAGGAGCCGGAGCGACTACTGAAACATTGCAATCAATATGAAAGCTTGATGCAAATATATATCGAGCCAAGAAAGATGAAAGGACTTGAGTTGCGCGGCGGCGCTCTAGCCGAGTCACACTGACGGGCGAAGATGCTGGGTAAATACAGGGTGTGTGATTGGCCAGCAAGCATTAGGTAAGCACACCCAAACGATGCAGCATCTCGACTGCAATCGTTTGGCTTCGTCAATATAATTGACGAAGTCATCCTCATCGCCAATCGAGTTCCCCGACGCCATGTACGCTGCACGACAAAGGGCATGCCAGGCTGCTCGCCAGGTGCCGCGCACGGCGCGCACGTATGCTTCCGACGCACACCACAAACCCGCTGCGCCGGTCAACGAATCCTTTGGAGTACGAGACACCGAGACCCCATATTCGAGCCCAATAAGCGCACTCTCCTGCGCGGGAGGAGGATTAAGGGCCATGATTGCCAGCGAGCCGAAGTTTTTGCTAACGCGATTTCTACTCGTGTAGAAAGGATCCATTGCCGCCGTTGGCACCTTTTTCGCCGCCGTCGCCGTCTTCTCTATGAAACCCGCTGAGGGCGAGCAGTCCGTCGTCAGCAGCATGATCAACAAGTACCGGTCTCGTGCCGAGGACTGGGCCGAGATCAACGCACTGCACACAAAGGCCGCCGAGCAGGCCGGTTATGATCGCAACCTATTTGAAAACGCCTCCAACAAGCACAGATACGTCAACGTTTCGTATCCCGAGTACGCCCACCCCCCCCCCCCCCCCCCCCCCCCCCCCAGCCAAACACCATTTCAGGTGACGCAATCATACGGCTAAGGTACATCTGCTAACATATGGCACTTCTTCAATAGGGCCTTTCAATCTCACGCCCCCCGTAACATACAAGCCGGACAGCTTGTCAACCTCGATCATGTTGTGGAGCATTACAAGACTGAGCACCTAAAGGATGAGGAACGCAAAGCCAAGAAGCTAGCCGAGCAAAACTGAATGCGATACCGGGAAATAGAGGAGAGACTATGTACAAAACTCATGGCGGAATATCATAAGAATTTCGCGACTAGGCACGCCAATAAAGATGGCATCTCTTTTGTGTACCGTCCTGTTGCCAGGTCACGTCAATCTTCTCCTGCGGATGGATCGGCACTACCGTTGCTGCTTCATTCTTTGCACAGCACCTGTGGGCTACAATGTACCAAGTACCTCGTAGCAAAGCCCACCGCCGACGGAGGCACCATGTTGCGGCTCGGAGTAGACCTTTGTGTAATGCGACGACAGCGGCACCTGCCATGTATTGCTGATGTTGGGTACACACAACCTGCGCTCTTCTTCTTCGCGACCCGAGATTCCGCTAGACCAAACATTCCTTGAAAGTACGATGACGACATTCGTTTGATATTAATTTAGACTTCCCTTCTTCAATTGCTGCTGCCCCCTCTCCCACCCTACAATCCGCGTGCAACGTCCGAGGCGGCTTTCCAACCTTTTGCATACTTCTGATCAGTCCTTTGATCATACGAGGCGGCACCATTGTACAATGGCCGGGGCACATCAATGTTCCTACGCCTGTGGGCTCGGGTCTACCACGAGATATGCCAAAGATATCGACCTGAAGAAGGAAAGGCAGCTTAGACTTCGGACCGCTGCGCGCCTTCCGGAGAGCAAATGTACGCACCTTCACACAATCGTTGTCATTGATCATTGTACTGACTGACGGTATGGACTTACAGTCTCATGGAGTGCTGGTAAAAGAGCATTGGTGCATGCATGTACTCAGGTAGATGACGACCTTCCATCACCGTCGAGACCAAACGCCAATCGAGACGTGGCAGTTCAGGAGCCAGTGGAACTGAACTACGACATCTTGCGCGTTCAGAAGTCTAGTACAGACAGTAGACTCGGAGTATTTGCCGGACGCGATCTCTTCAGAGGCCGGCAGATCATCAGCGAACGCCCCGCATTCTCCTGTATTCACTGGAGTAAGGGCAAGAGAACAGCTGCGGAGGAATGGTTGAAGTTGGACCACAGTCACCGAGAAAACATGCGTACGTGGTTTCGTAAGCTTCGCAATGTGCCACATGGAGGTAACGACACCTTCCGAGACAAGGACAAGAAGAGACTGGAGAATTTCGTCACCGACTATGCCTTTTGGGATCCTCAGAGAGATCAGGCTCATATCTACAGACTGTCTTCACACATCAACCACGCCTGTCGGTTGTGTGCCAACGCTTGCTTCTGGGTGGACTCTGCCTATCCCCACCGCATTGTCGTCACGCTAGTTCGGGGAGTCAGGCATGGCGACGAGATTTTCATTTGTTACGGCAAGACGAATGTGCCTTATGGCTGTGCGTTTTGCCAACGAGGACAGAGTCTGGACCGCAGAATCTGGGCTTTCATCAAGGACCTTTGCACACGCCAACAGAAAGCAGAGCCGAATCGATATGCATCGGGGAGGACTTACCACCCCGCGGAAATATCCAACGCCAGGCCCTCTTCACGTACGTCCGGCGACTCTGACGAAACGCTGGTGCATACTGACTTCGGCCGACTACTCTTACCACACAGCTAGCCAAGCGTGTATGACGTTTGGGGCACATGTATTGGGGCGCGGTTGAACTCATCTGTTTTTTATTAGTTTTGCGGCCATTGCCCTATCATTTTGGGAAAATCGGCCCAGCGAGTGGATAGATGTACAAATCACATGGACTCTGAACAGAGATGTGAACAGCGAACAATGCTAGTTTCTATTGCACTATCATGAACGCCCATGTCATCAGCGACTTCAATGGAGATATGTTTTCCATCACATCGAAATCAATCCTTTTCGCCCATAACTGTCCGTGAATGCAGAAACCACCCAATAGACCACACAACTTTCTTTACTTGAGGGGAATGAAACGAGAAGAGTTGGTGGCACCGATACCGGGTCTACCGTGCTTGACGGGCTTGTATGAGATGGAGAACTCGGCGAGGTAGTGTCCGACCATCTCGGGCTTGATCTCGACCTGGTTAAATTCCTTGCCAGAGTAGATGCCAATGACGGAGCCAATCATCTCGGGGACGACAATCATGTCGCGGAGGTGGGTCTTGACGGTGTCGGGCTTCTCGTTGGGCTTGGCCTCCTGCTTAGCCTTGCGCAACTTCTTGATGAGGCCCATGGGGCGGCGCTTCAGGCCGCGGTTAATCCTGCGGCGGGCGCGGGCGTGGACGACATCACGGAGCTGGTCGGAGCTGAGGTCCAAAAGGCTAGAAGGAGCAATCATGTTAGCATCTTCGCGCCGTGGGCAAAGCGATTGAGCCGCCCTTCAAAGGACCTTGCCGCAAATACGTGATTCGTGACTTTGTTGGTAGCGTGTCTTGGTAGATCTAGTGGCAGGAGGCTCATTGCGCTGGGTGCATATAACAAGGTCAAAAAACGTACTTGTCGAGATCGATTCCTCTGTAGGAGAACTTGCGGAAGGTGCGGCGCTTCTTGATCTCGGCAGCCTCCTCAGCGTTCTGTCGGAGAAAAAAAAAAGTCAGCACTTCGTCCTGCTTATAGCAAGTCACATATTCGGTCGTCTCATCGTCGCTGGTGATATGGAAAGAGCCCGTTTTTCCCGCCTCCGCCTCGGCAATCCGCTGATGCAATGTATCATGGGTCGAACGTGGCGTGTCTTGTCAAGTTTTCTGGCAATGTCGACGAGTGTGGTGCAGGCGAAGCGGCAGCGCGGAGAGCAGTTCAGGCGAGCGGGAGAACGAGTTTTAGACCGATATCAGACAGCGAGAGCGAGGTCGAATTGCGAAATAGCAGGATCAATGTTGAGGGAACATACGTATTCGTCAGCCATGGTTGCGGTTGGTGTGTGGTGAAATCGCAAATCGATGGTACGTATCGACGAGCGAATGTGATGGCCGTGATGCGCTGGGTTGGCAAAGGCTGACTGCGTAGCGACTCACTAATTTTCGTCGGTAGGGTTTTCGTGCCCTTCGCCCCTCGTATCAGGTGACTTGTGTGGTGGCCGCGAAAGAAAACGCAGAAGCGAGGGGGGATTGGGGCCCACCGACTTGCCAAACTGGCACGACGGAGCGGCGAAATGATGGACCGCGTCGGCGACTGGGGTAGTGGGACCTTGGCCAATCAGCGCTCAATTGCTACGATGCCAATATACTCCGTACAGGCCTTCGAATCAAACCAGATAGTTTTGGGTAGTGATTGGCAGCCCTCCGCCGTGGGTGTCCGATATCCGAACGGCTTCAAGATTCAACCAGTAGAGGGCTGGTGATACAACATGGTCACGCTCGTGGCCGTATACGAAGTCGTGACGCGTCTGTTGTGGTGTTGCTACACAGCCCACCTGGAGGGTGTGCCCTATGTGGCCGTTGTTTTCCGAGCACCCAAGGGGGTAAAAATTGCCTGAATTTGGCTATTGGGCACATATTCGCTAAATATCTATATGGTGCAAGGGCAGACTTTGGCCGTAGCGTTGAACACCAAATAGCATAGTTAACTAGTTATACCAGAAGTCAGATATTGGCTTCCTATAACAGCTAATATAATCTGCAGACAAACTGACCCCTAGACGCATAGACCCAAGCACTTGCTGTGCCGTTGCCGGCGTGCCGGTTGCCGACAGTTCAACCGCACCACCACTGGATCGTCTGTCCTTTTCGGAAGTCTCTTTCCGCGTAGAGTTTGGGGACGAGCTGTCCTATTTTCAGCCAAAAAAATTGAGCCCGTCACAGCGTTGTTGATGTTTCCACCATTGCTGCCAAGGGACGGGCCAAGACTTGCATTACAAAGAGTCTTGGCACTGTCTCTCACACCGAGGCCGCAGCCCCCCAGGCTTGCGTAGGCAGGATATTTCTTCTTCTGCTCCTGGTGTGTCTTTCATCTCTCCCTCTCTTCTCTTTCATGAGGGTATTTTTTCGGTCGGCCAAGACCCCTGTCGACCTTTTGCGCATCGAGAGCTTATCTATTAGTTCACGCCCCGGGCCAAGGCCGCCGGCGTCATCGCAGGCTGACAACATAGCCTACAAGGGCTCTTCACGAAGCCAAATCCCGGCGACTGTATTGGACATCCACGGTGCCCCATCCGCACCACCGAAAGTCTCGAGTGATCGTCGCCCCTGCCGGTCGCGCGCGTCACCCATTTTGGATGACATGAACCGCTTATGGCTGCTTGGGCAGTGCACACGCTGCGAATCCTTGGCCGCTGGTCTTGATTAGCGTGGAGCCGAGGTATCATGGCAGACGCGCTTGTTGAACTGGCCTTATCAACTGTCCCTCCCTCCATCACTCACGCAACATTTCAAATTTCATCGTCAACATTTTCGACCCTTACTCGCGAGCCAACATCGATCGGCTCGCACCATGGCACTACCACCATCATCCCCGAGGGGCTTACGCACGCCGTGGACGGAGACTGGCTTGGTGGGAACTATGTGCGTGCTGTGAGCCAGTTCCCGAAGCGCGACGAGAGACTTTTAAGAGGCATACGGCTTGGAATCGGATTCGGTGCGGCAGCCTTTGCCATACTACTTATTGGCGCCGTGTATGTAGGCATAAGGTGCTGCAGGAAAAAGCCATTGGATGACAGCTCTTCAATGGAAATCTCTGGCGTCCAATATGAAATGCGGGAGGAATACGGACCAAAACCGATGTCACGATGCACCACCTGTGGCAGTGACGCCGCGCGAGCAGAGGACAGTCTGCGGTCAGCGTCGAGAATAAGCTGGGGCCAGAGGCCGACGTCAGAGGATGATGTAATTGAGGGGGAGAGGAAAAGAGAGGCTGCAAGGGAAATTGAAGCGACAACACATGTGATTCATCCTGTATAATTAGCAGCGCAGTTTACGGCTCTTCAATACATAGTAATGATAATTTGGATTCGCAACTCCGGCCTCAACACGGCAATAGCTGCTTGCTTAGCGACGGGTTTCAAGTGCTTATCATGAATCACGGCAAAAGTATAAATTGGAACGAGAACCGGACAGTCTTGCGCAACGCAATCGTCCGAAACAATTGGCCAGGCACGCTTGGTCAAGTCATTGCATCATTCCTGCTCCGCCAGTGTCTATTCCCAAAAGATACAAGGCGACTGTTGGGGCTCGGGAACGCTAGCTGAGATAAATCGGCGGGAAGCGGGAGGCTCTGGGCCTCTGGCAAACGGCTTTGGCACTCCACTATTCAGGTAGCTGTCAATTGAGCAAACGCGAAACCTCGAAACCTCGAAAAAAGGATGAACAAGACCAGAATGTGAAGCCAGACGAGAGATGGGAATATCTTTGATGGCTTAATAAGAATCTCAATTTGCGCAACGGTGAAGATGAGTAGCGTAACGTAGCCTCTGGTTGCTTCTGTTTGCTGATTCACGCACTGATTAGCCTGCATGACTCAATCAAGATTTGAGGGCCTTTCTAGGGTCGTCATAGTTAGGCGCAACTTTGTTGTAGTGTGGCGGTGGAGTCCGGCTGCCGCTCAGTGAGGGTGCCTCTGGATGAAACAAATAGGGCAGCTAATAAATACCGAGTCGATGCATGTGAATAGGTAGGTTCAGAGGAGGCTATGACGCAAGGTATCTAACAATAAAGACTGGCTGCATTTTCTGCCCAATGATGCGGCTCACAATAGCTTGATCGAGATGTGGTGTCCGATCTTTGGCTATTCGCCGTCTCCTCCGTGGCTACCACAGCTCAACGAACAACCCACGATCAGCTTCATTGAAGCGGTGAGAGGTAGAATGCACCTATCTGTAGGCCCGCAATGCCGCCATCGGGCAGGTATCAGGGACCTAGCATTATCGCTAAACTTGACAATCCCGGTCGACGAATTATTCATTCAACCCCGCCAAAAATAGCCTACACGCGCCGCCAATTCCTTCCCCTCTGTAGCTGGTGCATACATATTAGCCATTCCTCCTCCGCCGCCAACATCACCAGTCCAACACTTGGTTGTTCTGTTTGCCTCACGCCGCCGCCAAAATGACCAGGGGCGAGGTAAGAACACCCAATGCTCCCAATTCTTAGACATTCGAACTAGTCTTTCGACTTGTTCTCCGCTTCGCCTAGCCTCGCCGCCCCCCTGAAGCTATACACACCTCCAGACGCCGCCTTGAGATTCGTCTTGCTAATCTGACATGCTGCTGCCAGGTTGTTCACATTCACATGGGCCAAGCTGGTGTCCAGCTTGGACAATCCGCCTGGGAACTGTATGTACCGTTTACAACACGTTACACCACGGCCACCCCCCAAGGAGCTTCTCCGCTAACAGCTCTACTCCAGCTATTTGCTGGAGCATGGCCTCGGCCCAGATGGCCGCCCCGACCCCAACGCAAAGGATATTGGTGAAACGGGTTCCTATAAGACCTTTTTCACGGAGTCGAGCAACGGCAAGCATGTTCCCCGTGCTCTCTTTTTCGACCTCGACCCTTCGCCCATTGACGAGCTCCGCACCGGTCCCTACCACCAGCTTTTCCACCCCGAACTGCTGATCAACAGCAAAGAAGATGCCGCCAACAACTATGCCCGCGGCCACTACACCATTGGCAAGGAGAAAATTGACGATGTAATGGACCGCGTCCGCCGCATGGTTGGTGAGCTGATTTATAACCCGCCATGTTGATCGTTAATTGAGCTACTAAATGGTTGGTCCGCATAGACAACTGCGACTGTCTCCAGGGTTTTCTCATCTTCCACTCTTTCGGTGGTGGTACCGGCTCTGGTTTCGGTGCTCTTCTCCAGGAGCGTATTGCCAATGAGTTTGCTAAAAAGGTCAAGCTCGAATTCGCCGTTTACCCTGCTCCGAGCATTGCCTCGGCCGTCGTCGAACCCTACAACGCCGTTCTCACAACCCACAGCAACATCGAGCACTCGGACTGCACATTCCTCGTCGACAATGAGGCCGTCTACGATATCTGCCGCCGTAACCTCGGTGTTACCCGCCCCTCCTACGAGCACCTTAATCGCCTGATCGCCCAGGTCATCAGCTCCATCACCTCCTCTCTGCGCTTCGACGGCCCCCTCAATGTCGACTTCAACGAGTTTCAGACTAATCTCGTCCCCTACCCCCGTATCCACTACCCTCTTATTAGCTACGCTCCCGTTGTCTCAGCTTCCAAGAGCTCCCATGAGAGCTTCCAGGTCCTCGACCTCACATTACAGTGTAAGTTGCCGTCTTCCAACCAGCCTATCATCTGCTCCACGCTGATCTGGTTTGTAGGCTTCGAGCCCAGCAACCAGATGGTTGTCTGCGACAACAGAAAAGGAAAGTACATGGCTGCTGCTTTGCTCTATCGTGGCGACGTTGTTCCCCGCGACTGCAACGCTGCTATCATTGCTGCCAAGAGAAAGGCAACCGTCAACATGGTGGATTGGTGCCCAACTGGTTTCAAGCTTGGCATCAACTATCAAAAGCCCATGACTGTTCCTGCTGCCGCTGAGGACGGTGGCCTTGCCGAGGTCGACCGCTCCGTCTCTATGCTCTCCAACACCACCGCCATTGGCGAGGCTTGGTCGCGACTGGACCACAAGTTTGACCTCATGTATAACAAGCGTGCGTTTGTCCACTGGTATGTTGGAGAAGGTATGGAGGAGGGTGAATTTACCGAAGCTCGTGAAGATCTCCTTGTCCTGGAGAATGATTACGAGGAGGTCGCTGGCGATGCCCTTGCGACTGAGGCGGAGGTTGAGTACTAAGCTGTTTCTCAACTCTTGCCCCCTAGCTCTTGGCCCCTGATCGAGTCTTAACCAAGCAGGACGTTCCGACAATGGTTTGCACGAACTGGACACTGTCGAGTACTCAGCATGCGCCGTGGCTTCATACCAAATACACGTTGTGTTCGTCTTCTGTATTCGCGGCGGAGCTTCAAGGAGGGTGTACGATATCTGTCACGGGCGGACTGGTCTTTGCACATTTTGGGTGAGCCTCGGGTTTAAAAAATTCGCGGCAGACCAGCCCCTTGCATTTCTTTTCTTTTATTTGTTCTGCAAGACTTTGGTATCTCCCGCCAATCTGTCTGCTTGAGATGCAAGCACGTGAATATCCATGATAATACCACTACTAGTTACTGTTGTGCGGCTCTTTTTGAATCTCATTGGCTTCATCAAAGGCTTTGTTTTTCATATAATGATTCTATGCATGTATGTCATGTACAGTGAAACCTCTCTTTTCATATGCCATTAACGCCAGTTCTCCGAAAAGCAAAACTCTAACACAAGATATGAACTATCTATTGCCCATATCAAAGAAAATCACGCTACTCTTCTTCATTTGCTTGATTTTTTCTTCCAGTCAGCGCCACGGCGCGCGCTTCTCGTCACGGGTCGGGCGCGTTTCGTCTTGGCCTTTTTCTTGAGGTCCTTGGGCAGGGCGTCCCTGGACGACGCGCGGCGACCCTCAAAGACGATCTGTTCCGGCGCCTTGACGCCGCTGGGCAGAGCGGTGCCGTGAGGAGCGCCTGCGCGGGCGCGGCCAAACAGCTTGCCGGCGCGACCGGCGGCGGCTAGCTCATCCGGCGTCATCTTGGGCACGTAAGTCGCGGCGCCCTTTTTAAGCGGCTTGCCGTCGCGCTCACCGCCCTTGTTTTTGTTGTTGTTGCTGTTGAACTTGGACTTGGTGCGCTCGATGGCCTGGTTCGTCTTGCGGGGGTCCTTGGCACGGGTGACGCGGAGTTTGCGGGGGAGCATGGGAGGGAAGCTCTTGTCGTTGAGGAGCAGTGCTTCTTCCACAGCATTGGCGTCCTGGATGGGAAGAGAGTTAGTCGTGGCGGTTCTGCGATGCTGCAGCTGCAGCTTAACTTGTGGGTACATACGTAGAACTGTACATAGGCAAATCCCTTGCCCACACGGGTCTTGGGGTCCCGCACAACACGGACGTTTTCTACCTTGCTGATCTTGGAGAATGTGCGCCAGAGTCCCTCCTCGACATCCGAGGGCACCTTGTTGCGCTTCTTGCTCTCCGCCTCACCATCCTTGTTGGTGTTGAGCGTGGTCTCGTCGTCGACGAAGCCCAGGTTGCCCACAAAGATGCACCGGCGGTGGTCCGTCTGGCTTGGGTGGGCGACACTGTCGACACGGATGTGGCGACCGAGCACCTCGGTGCCGTTGAGCTCTTGGCACACGCGGCGAGCCGCGGCGGTGGTCGAGAAGACGACGTAGGCGTTTGTCGAGTGAGTGGTGGCCTGCATGACCGACTTGGTGATGTAGGCGGCGCGCTTGGGCATGGAGCCTCCGGAGAAAGCGACGGAGCGGAAGCGGATCGACTCTACCTTTTGAGAGGGAGAGGCATCCTTGTCAAGAACGGTTGAGAAGTGCGCGAGCAGTTGCCTCTTGGCGGCTTTGGAAGATACGGCCTCTGAGGAGACGTTGGACACGAAGACGGTTCTCGCAGCTTTGTCGGCCTCGGCGGCCTTGGCCTCTTTGCTGAGAGACTCGTGTGTGGGTATTTCTTCCTTGTCTGTGTCTTCGCCGTCGTCCTCGTCGCTGCCGTCAGAGTCGGAGCCTTTCTTTGTAGCTTCGGATTTCGCGCGCTTTCCGGAAGGCGCTTCATCATCTTCAGCCAAGCTGGCAAAGTACTTTCCCTCCAGATCTTCGTTGTCGTCTTTGCGCTTACGCTTGCGCTCCTTGCGCAGCGCAGCTTTGGTATTCTCTTCAGCACCGGATTCCCCCTCCACAGCCTCCTCAGTATCTGCATTTACAGATTCTTGATCGTCATCCTCATCATCTTCTTCATCAACTTCATAATCGAGCTCTTCGCTGGCTTCGGATAAGACTTCGTCGTCGCCAGATTCTGCGTCGTCCGAAGCCGACTTGGGCCTGCTTTCTCGGAGCTTTTGATACCTTGACGGAGAAGGAGCGGAGACCGGGCCGGCCTATGTAATTTGTCAGTTTCAATCCGACTTGTGTTTGCTATCAAATGGTAGGAAACATGCTTACACTCGAGGCAAAGAGAGCCTGGAGGTGGGGGTCGACCGCCTTGGACGAGGCCAACAATGAAGTTCTGTGTTCATGTTAGGAGGTTTATATAGCATCCGATTGAGTTGAATTCAACTCACTTCTTACTCATGTTGAAAAGCTTGCCTATCACCACCTGGCATTTACGTATAGTCAGGCAAAACTTCTGGATCTGGACGGCCAAAGTCTACTACGGATTTCTCCAAAAATTTTGGGAGACCCTCTGGGGCAACCATCAGCAGACAGCTTAATTGGCTGTCTGGGAGTAATTGCCCCACTCAGAGGCTTTCTGCCATGCTACACCGCTATTAAGTTGTGCTCTACTGCGTGCCAAACGTAACAAGCTGTTGATGGCATCATACATAGTCAAAGAAGTAGAAATTCGTCTAGAATCTGTCGTACATGTAATTACATCACATTACCACAATATGATAATCAGCAGTGGTGGTGCGCCGATACGTAGGCGAGGTATCAATTTATAGGAATAGGTAGGCTTATAAGTATAGCCTGAATCTTAACTTCCCACAGAAAACTTGCTGGTTGAGATGGTGCCCATGCTCTGCCCTGCCGCATAACCTAACCTACGGATATGCGCAACCGGTGCAATGCGAAATCGACAGAGGCGCCAGATTACCGGCTTCCTTAGCGAGAGCGGTGTGACGTACCGACCTCACTTCAGCTTCCGTTGAAGAGTTGGTATCTTCAGCTCAGCAGCGCACTGAGACATCCACTACGGCTTTTCTTAGCCATGTCTCAACAAACGGCGAATCGCAAAGATGCGTACTGAGTATCTATTAAGCGATTGTCCTTATCATAGACGGGTTGCAGAATAAATTGAAACGTGTTATGTCTTGTATCTGGACACAAGATACTAATATACGGTGGCTTTTGCTTAACAAGTGAAATTAGAACCTGCATGTCTCGGCTGGTATCTTCAGCTCAGCAGCGCACACTGACATCTACTGCGGCTTTTCTTGGCCATATCTTCACAAACGGCGAATCGCAAAGATGCGTACCGAGTATCTATCGAGCGATTGTTCTTCATCATGGACGGGTCGCAGAATAAATTGAAACGTGTCATGTCTTGTATCCCGTACAGAGACACAAGATACTGATGTACGGTGGCTTTTGACAAGTGAAATTGGAACCTGCATGTCTCGGCTGCTTGTTTGCGCTGCCGCTTCCTTGACGCGCGCAGTAGTATTTAAACACGCTGGCTACTGATTTTTCCAAATCCGAAAAAAAAAAAAACCATTGGCTTGTTCAAACCAGAATCTTGTAAAATTTTCAATTTTGACTACCAGGACCGAGGTTTGCCCGTTGCATCGTCCACCTCGTTAGCTCCGGATATCACGAGGCCGAGGACCGGTTCGGCTTCGGCAGGCCCACCACGTCGGCGGCCCTCCCTTTTTTTTCATCTTTCCGTGTGTTGCGCTCGTTGCACCCCTTCCTGACGCTCTACACTCATTCGAGCGCCTGGAAGCTGACCCAATTCCTACAGTCGCGGCTCCGGCCTCCGTCAGCGGCGATAGCAGAGTGGTGTACCCCACGATCGCGCCATGAGTGAGTGCGGCCCGAAGTCGGCGCTTCTGCGTGACGAATAGCGTAGCCATGTCGCAATACTGATCCCATAAATCTCTTCTCTCCAGAAACGCAAATACATGCCGTGAGGCTGCTCTCTCTTAGCCTCGGTTGCGCCGTCGGCGCCCATGCCGCTGCGGTCCCCGAGACCATCTTCTCGCCCGACACCTTTGGCACCCGCGGCGCCGTCGCCAGCGAGGCCAGCGAATGTAGCGCCATTGGCCGCGACATTATCGTCGCTGGTGTACGCTTCCCCTCACTGTCTGACTTCTGCATTGTTTCCTTCTTCTCTCGCGCTTCCGAGACGTTTTGCTGACATAGCCCCCGTAGGGCAATGCCGTGGACGCCATTGTCGGCACCACGTTTTGCGTCGGCGTCGTGGGCATGTACCACTCGGGAATTGGCGGCGGCGGCTTCGCGCTGGTGCGTGACGCAGAGGGCCGCTACGAGGCGGTGGATTTCCGCGAGACGGCCCCGGCGGCCGCGTACGAGGACATGTACCGCCAGGATAAGCAGGCGAGCATCGCAGGTGGCCTGGCGGTGGCCGTGCCGGGTGAGGTCCTGGGCCTCGAGTATATCCATCAGAAATATGGTGTACGTTGTCTTTTGAAAATCGTGTTAGCGAGCAGCCTTGACAAGTCGCATTGACTGACAGTGTTACGCAGGCTCTCAAGTGGAAATACATTATGCAAGGCGCCATTCGCGTAGCGCGGGATGGCTTCAAAGGTGCAGTAATATGTTGCAGCTAAAAATCGATCACGGATAGTCTGCTGACGAGATGTGGCCGTAGTCTCGAAAGACATGGCTGTCAAGATGAATGCGACGATCAAAGATGGAAGGACATTTCTGCTTGACGACCCAATCTTTGCTGCCGAGTTTGCTCCTAAGGGTATATTCATACTAGCAGCAGTCTCAGTACATATTTATTAACTTTCACTATAGGAAAGCTTTTACAAACGGGGGAGGTCATGTTCCGCAAGAATCTTTCTAAGTATGTTGCCTTATTATATACCCTATTATGCCACCGTCTAATCACTCGCAGCACACTCGAGAGAATCGCCAACGAAGGCTCTAATGCCTTTTACCACGGCGAGATTGGTACGTTACCTGTTCCCCTCCTAATTGCTTCCACTAACACGCTGCAGCCGAAAACCTCGTCCGCTTCGTGAAGTCCCGCAAGGGCATCCTCACCCTCGCCGACCTCAGCGACTATGATGTCGCCCCCCGTACGGTCCACAGCATCAGATACCGCGGCCTCGATGTGCACGGCATGTCCTCACCTACCAGCGGCTCCGTCGCTCTGCAGATGCTCCGCGTGCTCGAGTGCTTCCCCAGGTCCGGCTGGCACGACGACCGCAACCTCACCGTGCACCGGCTCGCCGAGACGCAGCGCTTCGCCTTTGCGTACCGCGCCAGCCTCGGCGACCCGGCGTTTGCCGACCGCGACATGCTCGCGTACGAGCGAGCGCTTCTCTCCAACAAGACTGTGGAGCGGATTCACAACGAGATGAGCGATACGAGAACAAAGGAGCCGGAAGAGTACTTTCCGTGCGAGGGCGATGTGACGGCCATGCCGGAGAGCCATGGCACCTCGCACATTTCGACAGCGGATCGGTCGGGCATGGCCGTGTCGCTAACGACGACCATCAACCTTAACTTCGGCGCGCAAATCATGGAGCCGAACTCTGGTATCATCCTGTATGTCGTCTCTCCTTGCCATTCCACACACACACACACACACACACACTACACTCAAAAAAAAAAAAGAACCAGAATAACAGCTAACCTACTTGCAGCAACGACGAGATGAATGACTTTTCCATCCCCGGCATCGGCTTCCCACCCCCGCCCGCCAACTTGATCCGTCCGGGCAAGCGCCCGCTGTCGTCCATCACGCCCTTCATCGCCACCTTTCCCAACGGCACGCTCTACGCCGTCATCGGCGCCGCCGGCGGCTCACGAATCAGCACCGCCACCCCCCAGTGTCTCTGGCACGCCGTCGAGCACGGCATGACCACGCGCGAGGCTCTCCGCGTCGGCCGCCTGCACGACCAGCTCCTGCCCAACCAGCTCACGCTTGAAAATCTTTTTCCCGACTTAAATGCCACAAAGGCAGCTATGCAGGCCAGGGGGCATGAAGTGAAAGTCGTGGAGCCGGGGCTAAGCTCGGTGCAGGCAATCAAGAGATTGGAGGACGG
This sequence comes from Beauveria asiatica, assembly GCA_038367545.1. Classification (NCBI taxonomy): domain Eukaryota; kingdom Fungi; phylum Ascomycota; class Sordariomycetes; order Hypocreales; family Cordycipitaceae; genus Beauveria; species Beauveria asiatica. The sequence continues at coordinate 25,621 of JAAHCF010000181.1, read as the reverse complement.
GTCGTTTGAGGCGGTGGGTGAGCCCCGGCAGGCGAATAGTGCAGGATATAGCGTCTAATGGCATGGTCTGGTTCTGCATGCGGGTCGCAGCACATCTACATGACGCAGGCGAGCATCTTTGACCAATAAAAGTATCTAGTGAACAGGGTCAAATAGAGATTCATTTGTGAGAGAAATGCAGGTCAAAAAGGGTATCGCAAAATCTATATTACAGTTATAATGCCTAATTCAGCGTTTTATGCTAATGTGTCTGATAATATTCACTTTGTCATGGCGACGAGTCGCTCCGTCTGGTCTATCCACTTCTTGGCAAACTCAGCCTCTGTGAAGCGTTTGGCTGACTTACGTGCGCGCAGTCTTGTCGGCACCTTGTCCGGGATCATGAACACGCGGTCGTAGCTCTCGGCAAACTCTCTCGAAGTAGAAGCATGGAAGCCTATTACGTGTTAGTAAACACTAAATCGTCTTTGACCAGGTTTGGGGTAAGCTTACCAGTCGCTAGCCCGTCGATGGGGACGACAATGTCGAGCTTGGGGCCGCCGCTGTCGTGGACAACGGAAATCAGGCCGGCGGCTTGATACTCGACGACGCCGATGCCAAAGTGCTCGTTCCACATGCCGTTGACGCCTATCGAGGCCCTGCGCAGCCACTGGAGGATCTCGGGCCACGAGGCGTCGAGGCGGAACTCGACGCGGTCTTTTATGCCAAGTTCGTTGCACATGAGGCGCAGCTCGTATACCCTCTTGGCGTCGCTGTCGTCGCGGATGCTACCCACGAGCACGAGCCGAGACGTCTCCGAAGGCTTGCTGCGCAGCTTGAGGAACTCGTAAAACGACTGCACAATCAGATGGTGGTCCTTTTCGGGGCGAAACTGCGCAATGTAGAGAATAATGTTTTCGCGGACACTCTTCTCGCTCTCCTCGGAGATGTCGACAGCCGCCTCCAGCTCCTCGACGGCGACGGGCGGGAACACAGCTGTCGTCGGGTTTCGAGCGTCCTTTTCTGTACGGTAGGGCCCCCAGAGGGACTGGACGTGGGCCTGGGTCCAGGTCGAGTTGGTCATGACGACGTCTACCGAGGCGCCAAACCAGCAGTAGACGCGGGCAAAAAGGTGCCAGTAAAGCTTCTTGGCTAGGCCGCGCAGGCCGCTGCCCTGGCCGCCGTTGACGCCGCGCGAGCCTAGCGGCGAGTCAGGGTCGAGCGACTCGAGCATGTCGGTCGAGATGGTTGGGTAGTGGACGTAGGCGGCGGTGGGCACGTCGGGGAAGAGGAACTTGCACAGGCCGAGGACAAAGGCGAAGCCCATGGTGTCAATGAAGATGTCGGGGACTAGGAGTGAAAAGGCGTCAAGGCCGAGGATGAGAGAGCCAAAAGACTGGCCGGCGAGGGTAAAGTGCGGCCAGGTGGCGGAGAGGACCCAGTGTCGTTTGCTTAGGTAGAGAATCTGGACGGTGGGCGGGTGCAGCTCGATATTGAATCGGCTCTGGATCAATGTTAGCAGATTGAGGTTACACATTTCTCGCAGGATCGCACCTTGACTCGAGCAATTATATCGGCCTTGGTGACCTCGTGGTCGCCGGTATAGACGACACACTTGGCTTTGGGCCAGCGGAGCTGCGTCGCGCGAATAGCGGCCCATAGGACTCGCTCACCACCTCCTCCAGCATTACTACTCACGTTAGGTCTCATTGAAACAGAGCGTGAAGATGCAAGCTCGGCCTACCAAAATGGGTGAAAGAACCCAATAATGCCATCCCAGTCCTTAGTCTTCTTAAGCTTGTCAAGCTTGTTCGCCGAGGCGTGCTCGGCACCGCCCGACACCTTTTCCCACTCGTCGCCGGAGCTGCTCTTGCTTTCCACATTCTCTGACGCAAATTTGTCATTCTCCTCTTCCATTGCCGATACGAGGACCGATCGTCGACCCTCCGTCTTTTTGCGCAATAAGAAGCCCACGAAGCGGCCGAGGAGACGCCAGACGATGGGCGGACCAAGGTATAGGAACCAAGGAAGCATGCTGATGATGACGGTGACCACAACGCCGTTCCAGCCCAAGGTCGGCTCGCGACCGCGTGGTTCGCGGGAAGACATGCTGTGTGTGCTGGTCACGAAAGGCGCATGCGGTGAGGGAGGCGCGGGGCGAAGGGTGAACGGGGAGGATGACAGTTGACGGTCAAGTTCGGAGTGCAAATTGATTGAGGATTCGTAGGAGTATGGACGGAAATCGGAGGTTACTGTAAAAGCAGCAGAGAAAGAAACGAGATAATTGCAATGTTGGAAACCATGGTTTGACAAACGGAAAGGAAAATAAAAGCGTGCAAGCTGGGAAAGCTGTCCAGAAGAGCTCGAAACTTGGCAGCTTGGACATGGTGGCCATTATCAGGTGTAAAAAAAAGGGTCGTGCGCCCCACTGCGTAGATGGATGCCTGCAGCGCCACAATGCGGATCGTACAGGAAGTTTTGGGGGCCTTTTGGTACGTTCCAGGCCTCGAGGTGCAGGCAGCTGCAGGTACCGACCGGTCCACATGATGAAGAATATATACGCCTGCTATGTGTACCAAATGTTGAGGTAATTTTTCAAGATAGACGAGGATGTGAGGAAGTGATGAATTTAAACTTCTCAAGTGGTGTTGAGGTGAGACTACTTCAGACCGCGACTTCAGCCAGGGCCCAGATACGCACAGCTAAATCTACCTACGCGGGAGGGGGTGTTTTTGAGACAGGGCGAAAATACCGTGTTGGTTTGTATACGTGTTTTTACTATCTAGTTAATATTTTAGAGCTTCTAACACCTTTTTTTTACGATTAAAAATATCCAAGGTGTTAAATATTGTCACTAGATAGGTTGCTAAAATATAGAAGAGATTTAGTAGTATATTTTAGCTGTGTCTAAAAACTGGCGGCGCTTGTGGCTCAGGCGACTGGCCCCGTGGCGCCAGCTGCCAACCCGCTGTAATAAAAAACCAACCGACCTTCAACACCATCATCTCTCATCAGGTGAACCTTGCGACAACCACCAGGCTCATCTCCCCACAACGCCGTGAGCAACGTCAACTCTCCTCACGTCCGTATCACGGGCATGGCTCACCATGTCACACATCCGACGCCCCCTTAGCGGCCTTTTGTCACCCCGCCTCGTCACCTGCCGTCTCCGTCCCTCCATCTTATCGCCATTCTCATGTCGGCAGCCGCAGCGCCGCACCATTGTCAACGAGGCCCTCACGCCCCTCATCGACTCTACCGCCCACGTCTTCACGTCTATCCACGCCGCCGGCGTGCCCTGGTACCTGACGATCCCGCTCGTCGCGCTCGGCATCAACGTCGGCGTGCGCCTGCCCATGCAGCTGTACATGCAGTCGCTCGACCGCCGCCGCAACGCCATCAAGCCCCTGGTCGTCGCCTGGTCCAATCGCCACGCTCGCGCCCCGTGGAGTGGCCCGCCGCACCGCAAGAGTGTGTACGTCGCGCGGCAGACTGAAAAGTCGAGGAAGCGGCTGTATAAAGCCTGGGGCGTGTCCCTATGGAAGCAGTTAATCCCGCTGTCGTCGACGCTGCCCTTTGTCGTCGTCTCCGAGGCGCTGCGGCGGCTGTCCGGCGTCTCCATGTTCGACTCGGCCGTGACGTTGGGCACCGGCGAGGTCGTTGCTAACGCGCCGGGGACCGTCGTGGATTTGTCCCTGCACACCGGCGGCTGCTTATGGTTTACGGATCTCGTGGCCGCTGATTCTGTTCTAGGCCTGCCTCTTATCTGCTCTGTACTTCTGGCCGCCAATCTTCTCAGCCGTATGAGTGTCGAGCAATGGAGAAACGTACTCATCGAACGGCCGTCTCACGAAACATCCACGCAACAGCTATTAAGGGGCCTAGTACGACTAAGCGTTTTCATGCCACTCATTCCGCTTTCCTTAACGCATCTGCCTGCATCAGTTTTCCTTTACTGGGCTTCGAATTTTGCTTTCCAGCTCGTGAACGTCAACTTGGTGAGGAAGATTCTTCCAGAAAAAGACAAACTTTTACACTGGAAACCCATTCAACCCAAGATCGTTTCATACGTCAGAAGACCGCGCCTCGATGCATCTCGAAAAGACCGTGTATAATAAAGAAATGTATAAGTATATAGACTCTGACTGACTGACAGTCTGAAATGATACCAAGACTCCAAAACTCCAGCGCACGCAAATAGCAAAATGCATTACACACCCCGATATATTTCATACAACGCTCTGGTTTTCGTCATCAGCCCAGGAAGATAGCCAGCAGAACAATGGTCAAAATGACGCCGAGAATCAGCAACAGACAGAAGCTCTTGTTACGGGCCGCTTTTTGGTATCGCGCCGCCTGACGGTTCTCAATATCCGCCTGTCGGGTGTCGTCGCGAACGTTTTCAACATTGTCCACAATCGTGTTGAGCGACTCGCCCTGCTCGCTGACAATGTGCGCCACCTGCCGAAAAAGCACGTTCAAGTCGCCCACGCCCTGCTCAATGTTGCGAATCTCCTCCTCGCGCTCGATGATCAGCGCCTCCTGAAAATCCACCTCGTCCTGGTCCGCCGCCTCGATGAACTCTTGGCGCTGTAGCTGCTCCAAAGGGGCACCGTCGCCGCCGGCAGCCTCGCCGCCGTCCTGCACGGCCCGAGCCGCCGAGACTGAGGCCCGTTCCTTATCAAGCGCCTTGCGCTGCAGACCCTGGAATTCCTGTAGAGCCGCCTGGAAGTCGCTCGAAATTTTGGTCTGTTCGTATTTTTGCTGCTTCTGTACAGATAGTCAGTAATGTTGGTTCGGTCAGCACGTCGGTGAAAGTCGACGTACCGAAAGGTCCTCCCAGGACTGAAACTTCTTGACGCCCTCGCCAATGTCACGGCAAATTTCGCGCGTCTTCTCCATCGTGTTGTGCACACGCTCCCGCAAACGCGGTGTGTCCTTCTTCGTGCCGAGAACAGTTAAATCATTTGAGAGCTTGCGGTTATTGGTGAGCAGCGTTTGGAGCTTGCCCTTGAGTTCCGACTGTAGATCTCGGAACGCAGGGTCGTCACTGTAACCGCCGGACCTGCCGGCCTCCATGTTTGAAAGGCGATCGTATGACATTTCTTCAATTCGAACCCAACTTCTCGAAATCGGGGTATCGTGCGCGCAGGAAATCAGTAAAATCCAAGGTCTGTAGATGTAGGTTTCAAAGTGGTGCCTGGATGACGCCAAAGGGTCACTACGTAACACCAGCAGTCAAGAGCCAATCAGGACTGGGTCTGACCCCACTAAATGCCCCAGAGCCGCCATCGCGGCGCTATCAGCACGTGATCCATGCTGTGTCGCCTCGGAGCTTAGCGCGTCTCTTGTTACCACCAACTTTTTGTTAGTGTCGTTGACTTTTGGCTTTCAAGAAGTTCGCTGTTTGCCATCCTGACTTCTGCATCCATTGCATATTTCCGGCCCACCAGGCGATGCGACGTGGAAATGGCAGCCGCTGTGGTCCGACGAGCTCCTTACAAGGACACCTTACAACCGGCTCTTCATAGACGATTCGCTGCGACGGCGACGCTGCTGCTTGCTGTGGCCTATATCGAAGCTCTCGCCCTAGCTTCCTGGACTTCCTGTGAGGCACACATCGCATCCCATACCCCCAACACCGGTCTAACTATTCTCTAGTTCTTTGGTCTTGGTTCCCTCTAGGTCCCACTGGCATTCGTACTGCCATCATATTCACCTGCGGACTTGCGATTCTCGTCCTGCGCATCGCTCACTATCACGTTGGCGTCAGGACCGAGTCCGGCGCGCAGACCCTCAAGGCATCGCTTTTTCAACTTCGATCCTACGAGACTTTCGTCTGGTACGCCTTATCTAGCACGCTTTTTTGCCCGGTCTATCTCTGGTCTCTCAACGACAGCGCGGGCCTGCGATGGATTACCTACTTCAGCGGCGACCGCGCGCGACTCAACGAGCGACCTATCTTCCTTGCTTGCTATATGGGCACCTGCGCCGTGATGCAAACGATTGTACACTATCAATTCGACATCGATAGGCTAGTTGTGGCTTCGGAGCCCAAAGCGGAAGATGCCAAGCCAAAGACGAGTGGATTTCTCACTGGATCGCCCCAGAAGATTATGCAGCAGTTTCCTACTTTGTTTGCAGGGTGCATCAAGCAGGCGACATCTTCTCTTGTCATGGCGATTGTTTTGTACTATGCGCTAATCCGGTCTTTCACCTGGTCTTGGGCCCTGATGCTGTTCCGTCCCTTCTACAACCTGCCTCGCACCAATATTGTACCCAACAGCTGGCCTACTGATTTGTTTCTCATGGTTCGATGTGTCTGGGCCGGTGCACTTCTCAATGCCATCTGGGCTGCAGGCAACACTGGGTTCTCCATCCTCATGGCCAAAGCTCCTCTCAAAAATGGAAAGCCTTTGACCACAGAGTCCAAGGACCCGAATGGCAGCCTTTTAAGCGGACTAAAGAGCAAGAAAGACTCCATACAGGTATGTGCTAATGAATCTATGAGTAAGGAGAGTACTGACTGCCATAGTGCTTCGCCATGTGGGAGCTTGCAATTATTGCACGTGATTTTGATGTCCAACGAAAGGCCATTTACGCTGACATTGACCGCAAAGACGGCCCCATGTGGTCACAAGTCTATTTGATTTGCATGACAGTGATAAGGAGTATCGAAGAGCGAGTTGATGCGTACGGCAAACCTATACTTCCTGCTGTACCTGTCACTGCACCGGAGGCGCCCAAGCAGCGCGGTTCTGCACCCCTCAGGCAGGATGAAATCTTCACAAAAGGCAATGCATCCCGCGGTGGTGTCGACAAGACATGGGATAAGTTTGCGCGCTCGCCTGGCTCTTCGCCCATAGCTGAGCTAAGCCCAATCGCCAAGAAGACTTGGAGGCAGACTCGCGACCGCATGCTTACCAAAGAGCAGCAGGAGGCTGTCTCAAAAGAGAGTATACAGTCATATATTGACCAGGCCGCCTCTCGCTTGCTAAAGCTGGAGTGGATTAGCAGCATCTTTCGCCGAGATTTCGGCACCGAGTTTGCTGCTGTTGTCCTAGGTCAGCCATATGCGGAGCCTACGGTATATGTTCACGCCACGCAAGCCCTGTGCCAGCTTGCTATTCACAGTCTGGCAGAGGACCAATTTGGCAACGTTCACCGTGATGTGCCGAGCATCATCCGCGCACTGACGGCCATCATCAGGAAGGTGGAAGCCCTCAAGGCACTGTTTCCCATTCACTGGACGGACTCGTCAAGACGCCGAGAGAGCCCCGAAGTTGACCAGGTCCTCGACGCCATGCGTCTTGGCTTGGAGCAGGTCGTCGCCAAGTTTGAACCCTTTAGTGGCGATCTCAGACTCACTCTGACGGATCTTCGTCTCGCTAAGGAGGTCATGACGAAGTCGCAGCCAGCCTCAGAGCCAGAAGCCATCAAAGAGACCAAGGAATCTAAAGATGCGCGCGCGAAGCGGACAGACTTGTCCAAGTCGAGGCCGATTACGCAAAGAAAAGCAGAGCCGGCAGTCAGGCAACGACTAGAGCAACGCAGACCGGAAATGCAGCAGGCTCGGTGAGGCGTCTGCGTAAAGTGAGGATGCACACAAAAGTACAATGTAAAATCTAGATGCATGAATGATACCGGAATTGGGTTTGGTGTATGAATGTATTAATAGCAGCTTGGTATAATTGACGTTGCTAGCCCAAATCAGCAATTTGCCTGTGAGTGCAGCACGGAGTGACAGGGAACTACGATAGACCAACGATCGCGCCAGGCAATTGAGTTTGCCCTTTCCTTATTTTTTTTTTATTTTTTTATTTTTTATTTTTTCATTTTTTCTCTCATCTTCTCAATCCTCAAATATGTCTTGCACATGCATCAAGTACCTTCATCCCTCAAATGGACCGGAGGTCGCAAGCGCGCTGCTAATTACACCAGAGACACGGGCCAGGCCGAGGCCCACTGTCCATGTTCAAGTTTCAACCACCTCAGCTGCTGGACTCTGATTTAAGCTTCGCTCACAACGCCCCCCCCCAGCCACGGACCGTCACCGCACACGCAGCCCGATGCGTTTCTACTCTTCTTGCATTCTTTTTTGTCTTTGATGGACGACTAAGTTACTAACTAGCTTCGCTATGTGGCCACCAGCGACATTACTCGCCGCGAGCTAAATATCACGACTACGCACATCCAATCATCTTAGCTCCTCTTCACAGCAGCCTGCCCGCCATGCAGCGACGGCGCATCTTCCAGCGGATCCTGTACCGCTCCGTCTACATCCTCTTCTACCTGATCCTCATCGGGCTGCTCCTCATCACGCCCGGCGACGTCATCCAACGCTCTGTCGGCAATCACGAGCGGTACAACATTATCGTCCTGGCGCTCGTCTACGCCGCCACGCTGCTCATTGTCGGCTTTGTCTACGCCACTCGCCTCTACGTGAATAAAACGGCGCTCGCCGCCATTCCGAAATTATGGATCCCAATTGACAGAGGCGACGTTAAAGAGCGCGTGTACAAGATGATCTGCGCGGGGCTGAACCGCAGCGCGGCCGTGGCGTTCTTGTCGAGGCCGAGGGACAGGTCGCTGGCCGACGAGACGTCGTCGCGCGAGAATCTGTTTGCGCAGCCGAGCCTGCCGATGAAGACGGCGCGGACGATCGGCCTCGAGCTCGGCGTCGTGCTGCCGGCCAGGGGCACCAACTGGGTGGATATCGAGCAGCCTGGATGGTCCTCGCCCAACTCGCAGGACCTGCCTAACCTGCAGTACAGCACCGTGCTGGCGGAGCTGCCGAATCTGATTGAGGCCAAGGCACTCACGTTGGCGCCCAGCGCGATGCTGGGCGCAGAGCAGCAGCCGGCGCTGGATCAGGACATGGTGGCGCTGCTGCAGCGCGACCCGACCATGAGCTTGCGAACCTACCTGGATACCCTCGCGGAGCTCGGCATGCTCGACACGGATGAGCAGACGGCCGATTTTCTCACACAATACGAATACGCGCGCTTCTCGACGCGGCCGCTGACCAACAGCGAGTTCCGCAGCCTTATGCACCTCTTTGCCGAGCTCCTGCGTACAATGCGCGCCCCTGACCTCGGCGACGCCACGCCCACCGCCCAAAGACGCTCACCCGAGAGCGCCCACGACAGCGACGCGCCGCTCGGGTCGCGCCCGACGACGACGCCTCCACGCAGCCGCAGCACGTCCCGGTCTATCCGCAGCGACGCCAGCAGCGGCAGCGCCGGCATGTTGGCGCCCAGCGCCGGCGGGGGAGGCCGGCTACCCCTGCCTCGGCGCAACTCATCGTTTCATGCCTGGAGCCAGTACGCCACGGCGCCCAATACGCCGGGAAGTCGCCGCACAGGGGTCGAGAGCGGAGTGCTCCGGCGCACGAGCAACCGGAGCAGCAGTAGCAGCAGCAGCAGCAATGTCGCCACGACGACGGGGCACGGCACGTCGAAAATGCTGAAGCAGGGTCCACTGCTAACGCAACAGCGCTCGAGTACGAGTCTGCGGTCGAGTGCTTCAGAGAGCTCCCGGTCGGTGATTCGGCTAGCGACGAGGGAGGATGCGTCGGCGCTGCCGTACGTGTTGTCGTTGCGGCCGACGATGGATCAGTAACGCAAACGCAAACGGAAACGGAAACGGAGACTTTAATAATTTAATAATACTAAACACAGCTGGCGTTGCTTGGGGAACCTTTGATTGTGGTTTCTAAGCAGTACGGATTACACGACATTGTACATTACAGGGACGAAAAGTGTGCATATTTTTTGAACGGGCTGCATGGTATATACTGTATAACTTGGGTATGTATATCAACATTGCTTCATGGCGTGCTGTTGCTAGCCGCAATATTCTCTCGGGCTTTATTTTGTGATGTCACGGGCGTAAATACAAGCATCGCGCCACGAACCGCCCGTTTCTTGTGAGGGACAAAAGGGCTCATTTCGTGACGGAACTCTGCAACATGCCTATTGGACTCTTTCTTGCTGCCAGGGGTGTTGTGTACGATGTCTTTCAGGCTGCATACAATATTTTGACAAGTTGGGATATGATGTCCTTTTCTCGCCTGTAGCGTTTCTAGAGGCTATGTGGAATAGTCAAGCAATCTAAAATCTTTTTGCAGCAAGTCATATGAACTGCGTTTCAAGTAGCCATAGTTTAAAAGTTTCAAAAAACGCTATTCACAGACGGGAAAGACTTCGCAAGCCCCCTTCTAGGAAAAGTCCTCGGCAAGTGAAGCCGGCCAATCTACCCTGTGGTAATGAAGCATTATGAATCTAACCACACCGCAGGGACTTCTGCGTGTTCGAATGGAGCTAAAATGCATGCCATATGGTTTTGCATATAAATCAGTATTTTTTCTTCTGCATACCTGGCAATATACAATCTCATGTTAAATGGATGGGGGTCTTTGTGACGTGAAAGTTTGCCGACGAGAGGCCGCTCAGCCCACCACCCTCGCGCATCTCCAACTTTGTTCCCACTTCTCCAACCCTCAACTTCAACTTTTTCCTCTCCGTCTCCAAAAGTCCCACCCTTCTCACATATTCATCGCCTTCTGCCGCCCACCTTCTGCCTTACAATCTTGAATCATTTTCAAATTTGATAATTAGCCGAATCCAGACCCCTAGAGCCCCGTGCACCCCGCGCGCATCCCTCCCGCCGGCACGCGAAACCATGGCACCCGACGCCCTCCCTTTGGCCGCCAGCTACAGCGCCGTGTCCAACCGCATCTCGATGCTCTTTGCCAGCCGATCCTCTATCCTGCAGACTCTGAACCCACCGTCTTCCAAACGCCCGACCTCGTCAAAACCCAGCACCGCCACCTCAGTCCACCAAAAGACACAAGCTGAGCTCGACGACGACGCGCTCTTTGCGAACAAGCACCCCCTAAGCAACGAGGGCGTCGGATACGTGGCCCCTTCGTCCGCTGTGACCGAGACGAGGGCGGATCGGGAGCTACGAGGACGCTTGCTCGGCAGCAGGGCCCAGCAGAGCGCCGCGGCGGCAGAGAGGGAAAAGTGGGCGAGGAAGAAGAAGAAGACGATGGAGGAGGAGAGCGAGGATGAGGAGGAGCTGGGGAGGAGTGCGCTGGGAAAGAGGAAAAGGCGGCGGGGGGAGGAGAAGAAGCGGGAGGAGCAGGAGGAGAGCAAGGTGGGAGAGGAGAAGGAAGGGGATGATGATATGATGGTGGCAGAGGCAGGGGCCCAGGCAGAGACACATGCTGTGGTGGAGGAAGCGCCACAGCCAGCGGGTACGACGAAGAAGCGAAAGAGGAATAAGAAGAAAAAGAACAAGAGCAAAACACAAGCAAGTTGATACCCGACCATGATAATAGAGTAACAGATTGATCGTATTGATGTATTGATTCAAAAGAGACGTGTCATAAGGTAATTAATTCATGTGAAGCTGGGTATATCCCATCGAGAAACACAGCAAAACAGAGCTCATCCAGCGCAGCTCCTGTGAATAGTAGCAATTGTAAAGATCGAAAAAAAAAGAATATTGGTGTACATGGTTTCCAACCACAATAGTTTGCGTTCCAAGCGACTTGTCGCACGTAATTCGCAGCTATTCATCCCCGTAACTCCAGCCAACAATTCGCCTGCAATCAACAATGCGCCTGCAAGCTTCCGGCATCATGTCGTCTCTCAGTACTGTGCAATATCAAGACCTGTATAAAAATGCAACAAACAGACCGCCAACATGTCTCGTGGCAGGCTCCTATGCCCGCAGTTCGAGAGATTTCTCGTTGGACCTACTCCTTTTCGGTATTCCAAACAATGTAAAATAGAAAATGATCAAGATCGCGCGCCATGCCGGCTCCAGGCTAAGGAAATAACAATAGTTTAAAGGTAGGACTGGACCAATTCAGCCGAATCCGGCTCTCAGGTATATGAATGATTCGCCGCCCGCGTCGAGCGTGTGAATATTCCGCAATATTAAGCCCTTTGCTGTCGGGTTCTGTCAAATCAAAGCCATCCTGTACATGCTTCAATATAGTCGACATTACTAGATGCACAGGGATATGCTTTAGTGTTCGACATTAACAGATGCATCGGGATGTGTTGGATGCAATAAAACTCCCCAATTATGATTTCGAAACAGAATCGACATGCTGCATACGTGTGAAATGATGATGCGGTTACATCCGAGAGATGACTTGGTTGTGCGACGAGTGCGTTACTGCATGCGCTTTCGTTTTCGATCTTCGTCGAGGCGCATGTCGTCATCTTCGTCGGATCTATTCTCGGTATTGCTTGGGTTAAGAATGTGAGCCATGCTGCCCCGTCTGGTAGCGGGGGCCGACGAGTCCTTAAATGGTGGTCCCCTGCCGTCACGACTGCTGGTGGAATTCCATCCCCAACCAGCGAATGTGTCGTGGCCGTTAGTTACGCCATTGGCAGTGGGCGGGGGAGGAGTCGTGGGACGTGAGCGTGGGTGCGCGTGCGATGCGCCTTGCAAAGAGTAGGCCGACAGCGACTCACGAATGCGCTGGTCCTCGACAGGAACTCGATTGGGCGACGAGGGCCAAGGTGCAGAGGGCGGGTTGGACGAGGGGTAGGGCGCTGTACCAGTCTGCCAGCCGTGGGCGCGAATATCGGCAGCTGTATGTCGACGGCCCATGCCCATACCGGGTGGCTCGTTGACAGTAAGTAGATGAGGTGCGGGCGGTGGCGGCGGCGCTGCATTGCGAAGCGGTGAAGACTGATTGGGGCTGCTGCCTCCAATGGATCCGAAACGGCGACTGCTCGTTGTGAGATTGGATGAGACTAGTGGGCGGTAGGATGGCTGGGCTCGCAACTGGGTTATGCCTGGTGCAGTACGACGGCTGTCGTCTTGTGGCAGCTGTCTCGGCGAGACTGGGGCATTGTCCATATTGCCGAGATAGGATCTGGGTACAGAATAGGGCGGCTCAGACGTCTCTTCAAAGGTGCGCACAAATTCGACCTGCCGTTGCAAATCAGATTGTAGAGTCACCACTATTTTCAATATGTCAGTATAGGAAGCGCGATGCACAGGCTGCGACAGAGTCGTATAATCTAGTGTGACTACATTTATACATACCATCGCGGTAGGTAGGACTGTCGGCTGGGATCAGGGATAGTAATATGCGCGACATGTCCTGATTACACTGCAAGAGGCGAGATACCGTATCCATCGAAGCTTGATTGCGGAGCTGCAGATAATGCGACTGCTCCTCGCTTCTGTGTAACCTGTTACTCATATCATAGATGCTATGCTCAAGATGAGCAAGCCTGGCGTCTGTGCTCTCGGGAGGCAGTTGAACAGGTTCGGCGGGGGTGCCTGGCTGCGAGGAAGTGGCCTTGACGTAGGTGTTTTCTTTGGGACCGAGCTGCTTGCTGGCGCGACGCTTAATCTCGCGCAAGCCGGCAATGTCGCCGCGCTTGAAGTTGCCATTGCCGTGCTTGAATTCCCAGAGTGTAGTATCGGGATTCCCAGTGTGGAAAACGTCTCGCTCTGTTCTAGATTAGGATCGCGGTGGGGGGAAGAGACGATTGCGGGATTGTGTCATACCTTTGTGGAAGCCATACATGTTTAGTTGGCGCACAAAAGATGAGATATTGGTGTGCTTAAAGTATTGGCTAAGACAGGTTAGACAAGAGGTCGCGAAGCTGCAGTCGCGCCGGGAGCTGGCTGAGGGGGTTCTTACGAGAGAACTTTGGAAAAGTCGGCAGTGGGTGACATGACGAAGCTTTCGGCGGTGGCGGACCATGATATTAGATGCTGGATCTGCGAGTCCTCGAGCATGCTGCAGAGGTTAGTGTGTTGACAGGACGCGGGGATAGACGGGTGGGCAGGGTAGAGGTAGAAGGGGAGCATACTTGTAGAGTTTATGAATAAAGGCTGTCTGGACAATTTTGGGCTGCTGGGCGGCGCCTGCGGCTGAAGGCGGAGGAGCAGGCATGGAAGCGGAAGAGGAAGAGGCGTCGTGGGGAGGAGAGTGGTTGGCGCGACCGTTTGGCTTGGAGTCGTAGTCATTGTGGTTTGAAGGCGAGGTATTGGTGGCAGGCGGCGTATGGGCGGGTGAAACGTCCATGGCGTCGCCAGAGGAGGAAGGCATGGCGGCGGACGAGGGTGGAGGTGGAATGATTCGAGAGACAATGCGATCGCGAGACCGGTCTGGCGGCAAAGACGAAGTGTAGTGGCCTTCAGTTGCCGTGGCCATTGGCACTGGAGAGAGAAAAAATGGTCAAGTGTCAGCTTACGGAGACGACAAGCATTGGCGGCGGGGAAGGGGGGCCGGCGGCAGGGGCGCGGACGAGGGCGGCGATGCAGGAACCAGAAGGGGAAAAAAAAAGGGAATCCTCGTCCGAGGCAGAGATGGAGATGCGATTGCGGAAGGGTGGAGGGCGGAGATGTGCGCGCGCGATGGGCGGTGATGGTTCGGTGTGGTGTTTGCACTAACCTCATGTCGCTTGCGACGAGCGACGACGGGGTGAGCGAGATGCGCGCAAGAGCAACCGAGAGGCGACGACGGCGGGTCCGGGGAAAGGAGTGAGCGAGTTGGAGAGCGGCGTATGGCGGGTTGGTAAAGGATGGTAAATAAAGATGTTGAAGGGCAAAGATGGTGGACGGGTAGGCGAGAGGCAAAAGGCAAAAGGCTCGGTGGGCGTTGGAGGAGCGGTTTGCGCGAGAATGGAGGATGGCAGGTTGAAGTGGGTGGTGACTGGTGGAAGAGGTTTGGTAGGTACCGTGGCAGGTGGTACCTGCTCACCTACCTAGGTAGAGGAGGTGAGCAAAGTACATGTGTACGTACCTACGTGTCTACGGATACTGTAAATTTATGTGTGTACGAAGTATGTGTCGTCGGTACCTTATATGGAGTACATGAAGGTTGCAGCTAGTTTAAAGTGGTACTGGCAAGCAAGCGGGCAAAAAGGGACCCAAAGGTACCTACCTACCTTTGTTTGCTGTTTGGCTGTGTGAGGCAACTGTCCAGCTATTTGCCTACACTAATTAAAAAAAAGCGACTGCTGCAGGCAATAACAGCTGAAGGTTCGGCTGTCTGAACTTTGGAGGCAAGTACTCAGACAACGTGGTGACTCGCTTCTTGTAAGCGAATTGAGCAACAAGGGAGCTGAATGGGGGATTGGGGGTTGAGCCGCCAAACATACTAGCCAAGTGCTTTTATTAATGATTAGTCTGGTATGTCGATCTGCAGCACTGGCCAGCTGGCAACAGGTATGTACTAAGACTGCAGCATCCGTTGCCGATGGCCAGCTGCCCCCGTCTGCTTTTGAGATCAACACGGGGCGATTGGTTCCGAGGACGATAGAGTTGTCTGGGCTGTCTGGGCTGTCTGGGAGGGCTGAGCCGTATTCGTAGTGTCAACTCAGACTGCAGAGTATACACCCAAGGTCTCTGAACCAGCTCGATACCCTTTGCGACTTCTACCATTGACGGCACTCCCTATCATATAGCCTGTGCGTTGTGGCGCGGAACCAGCGAAACCTTTTAAATTTACTTGTTATTAGCCAACGCAACCAGGCCTCTGTTCCGTGAAAGGATATCCCGAGAACGCGTCGACGGGGCTCACTCCGTCGGCTGTGGCCGGGCGGCGATCCCCCTACTGGCAATTCCGGCGCCCAGGCCTCGCCGTCTCTGCAAGCTTGTCCCGTCTGTGCTAAAATTTATCGCAGAGGAGAACCATCTTTTCGGCTTTTGCCAGTCACCCCTGCTCGGCTAGCCGTCGCGAAAGAAGGAAACAAAAAAAGGTCAAAAAAAGAAAAAAAGAAGAAAAAAAGGAAAAAAAGGAAAAAAAACCAATATTAAAACGTGCAAAGCCGCCCTTCACAACTCATGCTTTATTAGTGCAGGTACACGCACAAACATCAGATGCATGTCTGACATTCAACACGCCGACTCCTATCATAACCCTTAAATGTCCGAATGCACCCTTGTGCATCAACGCATAGACTTTTCTAATCTCTGCACCGCACCAATGTCTCGCGGAACCTTACGTCTAGCGTCTTTCCCATTTCTGTTCCCAGTTCTGGTTCGTCTTCCCGAGTCCCTGTAGTTCCCTTTCCCTTATCCCCCAGTCCCCGTAGCGCCTCAAGGTACCCTTGTCCATGTGCTGTGGGAACTGCAGGTACCCATCCCATGCCATCACTACTCAGGCCAGACAAGTACTTTCAGACCTTACCAGAGATGGTTTTTGATGAATAAATAGCTTCCGAATATTCTAGAATGATGATATGAAGTATAATTTCTATTGGCATCAAAACTGCATGGAAAGAGAGGCACTTGTAAAAGTACAAGTCCAAAACTATTCTCTCCCCTAGGTACACGCAGTGTCTCATGTTCGGTTACTGCCAACCGGCCCCTGCAACCCCCCCCCCCCCCTGGGGCATCTGCTTCTGCTGACTGATGATGCGTGCAAATCTGGGCCTTGTTTGCAGCAACTGCGAACAACGGCATTCGCATCATCATCATCATCATCACCGAGCTTATAGCTTCAACCAACCATCATCTGAAACACCGTCTATTCGACCTTGTGTTTAATTTGATACATGATCCATCGGACATCTTGACCGATACCTACCAACTACTTCAGCTTTGTCCTTGTATCCTCTTTATTACTCTAAATATCGTAAGCCGCGAACACCCACCGCCATCCCCGCCAACCACTTGCGTCTGCCAGATACCATCTCCCTCACCAAGACGCCTGGCTTTTGTTCCCCGGCTTTTTCAAACCCGCTTCCCGTTGTTGATCTCATGACGCTTGCACACATACGAGGTCAATAGTCATTGGCACCCGCACATGCCACACCATCTCGCATCTTCAACGCCTCGACGATTGCCTTTGCTCGGCTGAAAGAACCCACACTGCTTAACCCCTTCGAACCATTGCCTCGTAACCGTTTCTCCTCCTGCACATCAAGCCACAGCGGAACAATGCCCGCCAACGCCGCCTGCTGCACAAGACGAGACAATCGTGGACGGTGGACCTGATATCTCGGTGGAGACTACGAAACACGCTGCCGCTCAACCAACTACCTATGTACAGTACGGAGTAGTTATTTAGTAAATACGGATAATTGCTGGACTCTTCATGGCAAACTGCTCACCTCTGGCCGATTCACTTTGCGACGTCGAACAGGTCCTCGTCCCCCACTTGTCTCGTCTGCGTCACCCGACTAATAATAAAAGGGAAGCTGCTTTCCGCAGTTCACCACACAACCTGTCTCGGCCATCAATATACTTACAGCCAAACGACGAGTGGAAATTGCAGAGCACATGCATGTGACACTAGGTAACACATGAATGTGACACTGATGTCACCACGTCGGTGTTTGCCGTACCCTTGTCGTTCCTAGAATTTCGCTTTGGCTTTGCGCTGTCTTGGGCATTGGTCAGCCCATGCTTTGTGCTGCCGCATCGCTGCTTTGTCCAGTGACTGCAGTGGCCAGCCGGCAGTGGCCAGCCTGCAGTGGCCAGCCTGCAGTGGCCAGCCTGGCCTGACGCCCACTTGCTCATTCATGTCCAGTATTATATTCAGGCTCGAAGCTACTCATCCGCCTTGACGCTACCTCGCTGCCTGGCAGCCTCAAGTTATGATTTTGCCATGCCGCGGAGATGTGAGACGACTTTGGGTGCACTGCGCCATGCCGCTAGAACAGACTAGATCTGCGCCATGCAGCCTGCGATGCGCGCGACCATGCCCGCAATCAGCTTATTAGGCCAAGATCTGTCAGCCCGTCCAAACTCTCCGCCCTACCCTGCCACAGCACAGTCGGCCCACGACGCGCTCCTTTTCGAGCCCAGCCGAGCCAAGGGATGCCCCTCGCTCATGCGGCAACACGTGAATACACACTCACAAGCTCAGGCGCTTTGCTAACCGACGGCTAATCTGCAACGCCGACCAAACACTCAAGATGCTACAGATTCCCATCAAGCCCAAACACAAACGACTCCGTGCCCCAGTTTCCCTCTGCAGGCACAAGTTTGCTACAGTCTACTCCGTCAGCCGTACAGCTGAGCAACGTGCCAGACCGACCCAGCTTCGGTGCATCACATGATTCACATCCATGGACCATGGGTCATCTCTTGTTTCGAGCGGCCGTTTTCAAGACTCCTTTGAGCCGGCCACGGCCCGTTGGCCATGGCTCTCCCCACACCCGTCCGTTGACCTGCCCGTAGCACGGCGGGGCGACGTTTTACATGCGCCCTTGTGCATGAACATGCCCGGCTTTTGCGCGCACACCGCCGCTCGCAGGTACGCGCGAGATAATTTCTCGGCACCAATCTTTCCATCTTTGGCCATGCCGGAGCAGAGTCAACTCGCACAACAAGCGTGTGCCTTGGCCGTGCGGGTTTCGCAAGTGCAAAATGCCAGCTGAAAGAGGCTCCCCGCTGTACTACAAAATACAGCGACGGGAGCTCGGCAATCCTTGGCACGGCGAAGCGAGAACAATTCGTACAATGCCCAGCAAGCACACGTGTTGAACCATACTAGGTAAATAGTAGCTGCAACCATGCGCGCCCAGGCATCATCACAATGAACCAACGGACGCATTGAGAGAATCGAGACGGTCATAATTCATGTTACACGCATAACAAATGCAGAGACGGCTTGACACGCCTGAGCCTCTATCAAATCACCTATGCAAACCCATCAATGACAGTAAAACCCCCAAAAACACGTTGTATCAGATGCATATAAGCGCAACCCTCAGAAGTCGTCATCCTCCCCTGCCACCCTCCTCTCGCCCACCTCGCGAATCTTGTCCCCCAGGATCGCGCGTCCGTACCGCTCCGCCACCTTGCCCGCCGCCTCGACCATGCGCCCAGTGCGGTCGCGCATCAGCCGCACAATCTCCAGCGCCCGCATTCCCCGCTCCTCACCCTCGCGGCACTCGACCGCCAGCAGCTGCAGCAGCGTCTTGTCCATCTCCAGCTCCAGCCGCGCCAGCACGCTGCGCTGCGCGTGCCCGCCCGTCGTCGCGTCCAACACGTCCTGCGCTTGCGCGGCCTGCACGCCCCGTAGCACAAACGCCTGCTCGAGCTTCTTGGTCTCTGACAATTCCTCCACAACATCCACGTCATCGTCGTCGTCGTCATCGTTGTTATTGTCGTTGCCGTCTTGCATTTCTTCGTCTGAAGCATCTTGCTCCAGCTCACTGCCGACATCTTCGCCGTCTTCGCGGAGCTGCTTCTTCTTCTTTTTGGACTTGGCTTCCTTGACTTTGGGCGGCGAGGTCAGGGGAACGGAAAAGTCAAACTCGGACAGCAGCGGACGGGGAAAGTACGGGTACTTGTCGCCGCCCTTGAGGATGATGCAGTGGAATTTGTCGTCGGCCACGGCAATGGGGAAATACGTCTCATGCTTGCGGCCCGAGGCAAGGCGAGGCAACAGCCGCGTATCCAGGAGAGGCACCCAGCAGGCGCGCGAGGGTTGGCGCCAGTGCAGCAGCGTCAGCAGCGTGCCCGTAGAGTCATATATGCAGGGGTCCTAGGCCACTGTCAGTAAAGCAACAGATGTGTAAGGAAGCGACGGGAGTATACGTACGCCATTGTCGGAGAAGAAGACGCTCTTCAATGTCGCGCCGGGCGGCAGCGCGAGCGTGTCTTCATTCTGGCAGATTTCGTCGCGCTTGACATTTTCAATCGTGTACAGCAGCCGTGCCGCCCCGTGCGGCCCGATCGGCCCGTTGCCTACCGTCAGCACGTAGTCGCGCCAGCTAGCGCACGTCACCGTCGGCGTGCTCTTGGGGCGGTACACGCGGTACGGCACGCCAAACAGCGTGTACACGCGCACGTAGCTGGCGTCGGTCGTCACCGTGACGAAAGAGTCGCTCAGCGACATGGCCGTGATGGTCTCGCCGCGCGGCAGCTCGGTGCGCCAGTCCAGGCGCTGGGTCCAGCTCTCGTGCGGCCGGTAGTAGATGCATGCGGGCTGGTCGTCACCGCGCGGCGGGCACGCGAAGAGCGACCCGTGGTCATTGAGGCACGCCTTGTCGTAGCGAAACGTGTCGGTGAAGTGGAAGTCCCGCTGCAGCTCGTGGTCGTAAAACTCGACGGTGACAGTGTGGTGCGCGTCCTGGTCAATCGTCCATACGAAGCCGACCAGGTTCAAGCATAGGTACTTGCGGTTGCCCTGCCACGGCGTGGAGCCCGGCTGGAAGGACTCGTGATAGGTGGGCTCGGGGAGGTGTCTGCGCTTGCGCGAGCGGCCGTTGTACATGTCGTCGTCGCCCTCGCGGCCTCGCTTGAGGAAGCCCGGCGCGTAGCCCGCATTGTCGTCGTCGACTACAAAGTCGTCATCGTCTGCGTTTCCAAAGCCGTCACCGCCACGGAGAAACGAGTCCAAACTGCCCAAGGAGTCGCGTCGGCCACGCGTAGGCAAATCATGCGCCTTTTGGCCGTTAAAGACGGGCAGTGCCTGCCTGTTACCGGAAATCTCGGACAGCGGATCGTGAATAAAAGGCGCGGGCTGCGGGTTGAGCTTGAGAAGCGGCGCAAACTGGTCGCTGAGAAAGTCGGGGTAAATGTACACCTCGCCATCTGTCGTCGTGAAGGAGATGATGTTCTTTCTCGGGTGCCAGCACAGGTCGATGACATTGGAAAAGTTGTAGCGCTGAAGCACAGCCTGCGTCTTGGTGTCCCACACGAGAATCTTGCCGTCCTTGGCTGCCGACGCAAGCATGGCGCCGTTGGGCGACCACGCGAGCGCCGTGATATCGCCCATGTGGCCATTTTCGAAGCAGCGCTGCTTTTCCCAGTCGTTTTTAGATATGACCTGGATATCCCGCGTCGGCGTCGGCACCGCAAATGCCCTGCCGTCCGGGTGCCACGCCGCCTTGGAGCTCGCCGTGCCGTCGCTCTCGAGCGCGCCAATCACGCCGTCAATTTTGCGAATCAGCTCCGGCTCCTCCGCCGTCAGCGAGTATATGTACACGACGCCGTCTGTGCCCGACAGTGCAACGAGGCTGGCTTTTGGATCAAACGCGACGTGCCGCGCCGGCCGCCCGTGCTCGCGCAGGTGCCGCACCTGGGATATGTCCTGTGTATTCACAATCTTGACCGTCAGCTCGTCGCTCGTCACGGCGCACCACGTCCCCGCGCCAGGTGTGAGGGCGACGTCGCGGACCGGCAGCGACGTGCGCAGCAGGAACCGCTCAAACGAGGCCGTCTCTAGCGAAAAAAGGCTGACGGTGCCGTCCTCGGAGCCGACGACAAAGGAGGTTTTGCTGGCGGCGACTGCAATGTTTTGCTCCTGGCAGTCGTCAATGTTGGTGGGCTCGCCGTCGGAGCCCGTCGTGTAGAGGCGGATCGTGTTGTTGGAGCCGACGGTGACGAGCCGCGTGCCGTCGGGGGTATAGGCGCAACGTGTGGTTCCTTGGGTGTGTGCTGGGCGTGGCCGTGGCCGCGGGGCCAGCGTGGAGTCCATGATTGACTCTTGATGTGGTTTGAAATAGAGCGTGTCGCATCAATTAAATAGAAGCCAACGCTGAGGGTTGTTGTTTGAACAGACAATCTCAGGGTGGTCTGGAAAAGTGGTGTAGGCTCTTCGCGGAAGACGCGCCGCCGACGCGTCTCAATTAAAATGGCTGCCCGAATGGGTCATAGCAGTTGAGCCGCTCGGTGCCACCCCGCCGCGGTGGCTGGTGGATTTGCGCCACAACACAACGTTAAAGCGTTGCCTCGTGTACACAGTCAGAGAAGTCGACGCCAGAAATAATTCCAGACTTGGTTGTCAGTATTTACTCCCATAGGCTTTCTTCTACAGGTTTTCTTTTCGCGATTGCATACTTGGCATCGACGATCTTGAAGAGGTAGATCAGCTATTCATCTACAGAGCGGCAGAGCTTGGCACTTTCTTTTGTGCAAAACCAAAACCGAAACGAAGGGAGCTGAGAGCCAAAATAAGTAAAAGACAGGTAGTCTATGGTGAGTCCCAAGTTTCACTAGATATGCTACTGTCAGTTCAGTTTGCAATACCTTTAATAATTAATAAGGCAAGCACTTTCACCACATGCCAGGCCCACAGCACTGAAGCCGCCCCGCCACCCCGCCACAGGCGCCCAATCCCAGCGGTATCAAAGATGGAAGCCTGGCGAACTAAATAGGCATCCTTCAAACTACAAGCTTAAAAGGGGTACTGAGGCAGCGAGTTGATTCCCTCGCGTCTCTTTCCTCTACTGCGACGCAAGGACCTTGACAAGTTCAGCATGCAAACCGCCAATCCGGACTTCTACTTCCAATCCGAGTGAGCTTCATCCCCAGAGCCCCTTCATACTAGTCATTGACAACTGACAATGCCCAAGCGCGGCCAACGCTAATCGTGCGCGCAAGGCAGCCAAGTCTGGAAACAAAAATGGCAGTCCTATATTTATGAAGTCAAAGATTCTGGCAGCCGTCCCGGATCCTGCTGACCGTAATGGCTCGATATTCATCGCCGAGTCTGCAGGTTTTTGCAGACGCATCAACCTAGAAGTGAGCTTCGCTACGTTGCTCAGACGGGGAAAATACTGATATTCCACAGTCTACAGAAACTAAAACGACGTACAGAGGCCCCAAAGCCCCGGTGACGTGTCTGGCCATTGGCGGTCTCAACAACAAGACGCTGTATGCTGGCTGCTGGGATAAGGACATTTGGTCATGGGATCTCGATACGGCGCAGCCGCAACGCAAGTTGAGCGGTCACAGCGACTTTGTCAAGGCTGTCATTTGCGCCACGTTATCAGGCAAGCCTGTGGTTATCAGCGGCGGCGCCGACAAGAAGATCATGGTCTGGGACGCCGAGAGCGGCCGCCGGATACACACATTGCAGGACCCCGCCACGACCATGCTCGCAGTGCAGCATCTCGCCGTCGACCCCGTCCTCAGCACTCCCGATGCCCTGGCTCTCGTCAGCGCCAGCAGCGACCCCGGCATCCGCCGGTGGCGCATCACGCTGACCGGCACCGAGCAGCTCGTCGAGGCGTACCACGGCCGTCCCGACGCCGAGCGGCTGACGGTGCAGGAGCACGAGACGAGCGTCTACCGGCTCGTATTTGACACGGCCGGCGACGATGACGTCGACCTGTGGACGGCGAGCGCCGACGGGACGGCCAAGTGCCTGGCGCGTGCGCGGGGCTTCGAGACGGAGGACTCGCTCGCGCACGGCGACTACGTGCGTGCCGTCGTGGTGACGAGCCGCTGGGCTGTGACGGCCGGCCGCGACGAGGACGTCAAAGTCTGGGACCGCGCGTCGGGCGCGCTGTACGCCACCCTCGATGGCCATTTTGACGAGATTACCGACTTGGTGTTGTTGGGCGCCCCCCCTACGCGTGTGTGTAGCGTGGGCATTGACGGTACGATTCGCACGTGGCCGCTGGCGCAGGCGGAGCTTGACGAGACGGTCCGCAGGATAAAAGAAGCCGCGGAGAAGCCGGCAGCCGGTCAGACAGACGTGTGCAAGGAAGAAGAGGCGGGCGAGGGCATGCTCACGGCAGAGGAGGAAGCGGAGCTGGCGGAGCTGATGGATGATTAACAAGAATCTTGCACGTCGGCCGAAATGTGGATTGGCATGCACGATGCGAGTCAATGGAGTGGGTTCCTTGGAAAACGAGACTGACTGCTCAGAAAGCAACAAAGCAAGCAGGTCGGCGCAGGCGGCTCGTGCTCTCATATTACAGCGACAATGGTCCTTTTACCGTTGGTTGTACAAGACGCAAGGGTCACAATGAAAATCTACGTTGACTTGGCCGTGCTCCCGTGTCTCACGGGATCATCCCTACGTGTGGCTGCAGAAGCATGAATGGAAGTGGCCGATCACAACCATCTGAAACACGATTGTTTCCTGACAGATGAATCAACTCACCTTGTGATAAAGTAGCACATCTTCGATTGAAGGATTTGACTGGCGTTTTTTTCATGTTCTCGGAGCGATGCACTGGGACCACGCAGCGGTTGGGCTGTAACAGCTTTCACATTTTATACATTCTTCTAGGAGACAACCAAGTATTTACACTCAAGCTTTCAGTTCGTGCGACATTAATTAGTAAGCTCGGGAACGGCCGTCTCATCCGTAATCATTTGTAATGGTCTATTCAATGCCTGCAATTTGTTTTGCCGTTGGCGGGGGAAAGGGGGGGGGGGTTGCCGATGTCAGCTCTTTTACGGACGGGAGCCGACAGGAAGACAATGCAAGTCATCCTCTTGTGTACATCCAAAGTCTCCATCTCCGACGTTTCATGGGAGGCAACAAGGTTTCCATGCGCCTTTTTTCCAAGTTAAAAGAAAGAAAAAAGGAATCCTTGACATGCTCATCCACCAGAAAAAAAAAAGAACAGAAAAAGAAAAAGAACAGAGTCGCAGGTATGACGGAAAGCTTCGGAAAAAACAAGACCACGAGTCAGTTTTGTTCTCAAAGTCACATTAAGGTTGCCGTGAATAGAACAGCAACAGATCAAAAAATAAGAGAAAAGGATCCGTCACTTTTCCCACAAAAACTTGCCCCAACGGCATGCCCAACTGCCGAATGTGATTGTCCAAGGGAGGGCGGGGGACGCCTCTGCCGGTCCTTGCTTGGCACAGTTGTCCCATAACTAAAAGTACGGGAACGATTTTCAAGGCTCACTCATTTCAAGGTTGGGCGTCATTGTCGTCTGTCATCATCTCTTTTCTGAGTCCATGTCGTTGTTTGGCGGCCGGGCCGCGGCATCCCACTTTCCGCATTTCAAGGCAGCCCTAATCCGTAGAGTCCCCGCCGTTGAATTTGGGGCTCGGGGAGCTTCAGCCCGTGCCGTGCGCCGGGGTAACTTGGTCAAAATGGAACCCGCGAAGGAGGGACGTGCGGACGAGGTTGAAATTCTGGGAAGCGCGCTGCCCGTGGTCTCGAAGGCTGCGGGCCTGTAGGCTGTCGGTTGTTGGTAGTGGTAGGTTGGCAAGTTGGTAGGTAGCTTGTTTAAACTTTTCTTTGTTGTCGAGTCGTTTATGCAACTGATATTCCCAAGTACCAGTAATAAGTTGTAAATAACTACCTAGTTCGAGCTGGGGGGGCCTTGCCCTGTTACCGGGTTCCCGGGCAGAGGTTTGAAACGAGCAACTGTTTATTGAGTTTTCTCTTTCTTGATTTGCAGCTGCCGAGCTGCCGCGTCAGCCTTGTTACAACCATTGGATCACGCGACTGCATTCAACCGGTAAGTTGAGATTTTGGGTTGTAAATATCTACTTCAATGCGCGTTTCGTTGTTGGGCATGGATACCATGGCAGCCATGCAGAGCAAAGGAAGAAAGACAGGCCGGCCGTTGCTGCAGATGCCATTGTCGCAACAGCTTGACTCAGTTTCGGGTCTCGTCTCTAAAAATATACATGCCCGTACTGTATTAAACGGATGACTGGCAGCAACATGCTTTCTGCATGTAGCAAGCCGAGGCAGCTAGCCGGGAATAAGAAATAATTAAAGGAGAGACAAGGTCTGGGTTATTGCTGAGACTTGCCAGAGCTTGGCACCTGTTCTCGCCCTTGAGTGGGTAAAATACTAACAAGTCTGCGCTCTTTCTTTTTTCTTTTCTTTCTTTCTTTCTTTCTTTCTTTCTTTTTTTTTTTTTTTTTTTTTTTTTTTTTTTTTTTTTTTTTTTTTTTTTTTTTTTTTTTTTTTTTTTTTTTTTTTTTTTTTTTT